>JAULJZ010060186.1:0-13566 GCA_032270985.1 Heliamphora pulchella
CAATCTGGGAACAGGATTGCAAAGCCCAAAGGACTATTAGTCCAGGCCACGTTAAGATCAGCAAACATGAGTTTAAGTGGCCCACTGGATTGGTAAGCCAATCCAGTCCACTATAACTCTTAACAAACATGCCTTGACCTTTTATGGTCCATCCTTTTCTCCGGACCCCCCGTACACAGGAGCTTTATGCATTGGACTGCCGAGTTCTATCCATCTAATTTTCCTGTAGTGGAATTAATGGCACTTGACAATCAACTTGAGAAATACATCATTAATGTGCACACTAGCAATGTGTTTATTGAGCTAAAAGGAATTAGCAACCTCGCTGAAAAGTTGGCGGAGACAAAAAAGAACATTGTATATCAACTGTCTATTTACTTGTGAAGTTAACATTGATTCTACCAATAACGGCTACAACCATAGAAAAAACTTTTTCAACAATGAAAATTATAAAGAACTGGTTGCGTAACCGAATTGGAGATGATTGGAAGAATGATTGTTTCATTATATATATAATAGTATTAATAACGAGATTATTATGCAACGGTTTTAAAATATGAAAGTCGTCGAGGGCAATTGTAAAAGTCCACCTATCTACAAGGTTTTTGGTTTTTGTGAAAACAATCGTATCAATATATTAAAATTATCTTATTTTTAAGATGTAAATGTTTGAATAAGTTGATTGTCTACCCTGAAAAATATTTATGGAGCCGCCGCTGCTCAGGTTCCCCTTTTTTCCCTTCTTTGTTTATCATTCTATTTGTTTATTTTTTCTGACCAGGAATTTAGAACACAAAATATAGACATGAATAAGGAAACAACATTATATATCAGTTAATTACGTGGACAAGAAAGGCACTGCTCATCAGCATCAGTTCTTTCTGCAAAATGAGTTCATGGCCTGCTGGGATGGCATCTATGCTCCACAGGCAAATTCAGCTTCACATATAGTAGAAGAAATGTGAAAGGTCCCCACTTCCCTGTAAGTGACATAGAGTTAAAACTGATTTTTGGCTGAACTCGAGGGAGATTCCTCCCTCCTTGAACGATAATTTGCAAATATTAAGGTGTTTGTTGTTGCTGAATATATACTAAAACGGCATATAAAAGCGCCAAAATAGAACTTCTCAAAAACTAGCTTTAAAAAATTAACTTGGTTTTGGCCTACAAATGGAAAGCTGATGTTATGACAAACAAGCTAAGAAAAAAGTTAAAATCCCTAGTAAGTTTTGACAAACACCAAGCGACAACGCCACCATTTCCATGGTGGGGTCAGCTGACCCTATTTGGGGATTACTGAAATTTTTAATTGGTTTACAATTGACCCCATCAAAAAATGTATTTGTCTCTCTCCCTCTCTCTCTACTAATTTGATAAGTTTAATTTAATTTGTAATTTGTTAGAAATAGATGATTAATTATTGATTAATGCAAAAATGAAAATCCCGTAAAACTAGTGAAAAAATAAGTTTGTGAATGACCCTGTCTACAAAAAATTCTTAAGTTGCTACTGAAAACACCCTAATAGTCGTGTTTTGTCTTTGCCAAGTTGAACCACTGAAATGACAGTGTTGCAACAAAAAGATGAATATCATCTTCCACTGACTATAAGTTAGATATTGTATGGTCATACAAGATTCAAGAGAATCAAGATTAAATCCATAAAGAGTATTGAGAAGAGGAAGTCACATTACTCTTGTTAATGTTACCCCTGGGTGGTGTTATAGCTTGAGTCTGCGCCAGGCTCATCCCCTTGCTCAGCCACCAAGATCAGCCAGTCTTAAGCTCTTGCTGAAGAGAAGAGGCCGTTACAACCCTGATACATAATTTATTTAAATCGGAGGACTAATATTGAGATCAAATTGGTTACAAAATTTATTTAAATCGGAGGAGTAATATTGAGATCAAATTGGTTTCAGATAAGAGCATTTAATAACAAGATACTCAATAACTTGAGGTTGTACCTAGCGCTTGTGATCTTCAGAACCCAGCTACGTTTCCATTCTTCAAGAGCAATGGATTAATCCTCAATTTAAAAAATAAATAAATAAATAAACCTGTTAGTGAGCAAAGCAGCTGAATAAGTTGATCGTGGATACACAGCCAATCCCTTCTTGACTAATTGACAATACACAACCCAACAAGTTCTTATCCTGTAACTGACTCAGGATCAGCAAGGAGAAATATTTATGCATAGAACATAAGGAAGGAAAAAGGATGAACTCAAAAGGCTGAAGAACTTGTCACTGTGAAGGAATTGAATGTACAAAGAAACTGATCCATTACCTTGCTCTTGATTAAAATCTTCTCAGAGATCAAAACCAATAGAGGAATGAAGAGAATAAATATTAAATTGCATGTGAATTTATGGGTTTTCCTTGAACACATAATTCAAAAGATAAATAGAAAAAAAAATAAAAAAGAGACTTTCAACACCAAATAGTTTAATAATCCATATAAGAATTTGATGTTTGTGGTCTAGATCAGAGTATATGATCGTTACAACAAGAAGAGAATATAACTAATACATGAATAGGCTATAGAATTGGAGCTTACTTGCCCCAAGAAAAAGATGAAAAATAAAATATGAAAACTATATTACACCTGACAAACCAGAAATAATCACCTAGGGAAGACTGTCTATAGCCTTAATTGGGTGAATAAAAACCCACTTCTTACATGCATTAAATGCCAAAAATAAATAAAAATTAAAAATAAGTGCGCTTTCCCAAATGATTTTGAGCCACAACACTTCATTACACTATATAGGTTTGATTTGACCTCTTTGGACCACGCTTTCTTCGTGGGTTGGCACTGATCATGCAAGAAAAGGCATTGACAAGTTCAGAGTCTTCTTCAGTAGTCAGAATCTTAGCAGCACTAGGGTCGGCAAGGAGTTGTTTCGCTACAAGATATCCTGCAATTGACCAGGTTTGGAACAACCGCGCTTGTTTTCCAATGAACCTTCCTCTTTTCGTGTCATAATATTCAGGCCACTTATCTTTCAATATGCGCTTCTCTGCAATCTCTACAGCTTTAGCAGCAATTTCTGGTCTATTCATCTTAATGCATGCGACAGTGAGCTGCACAGGTCCAGTTAAATATATTACACCATATAGTTTCTTTTACTAAGTGGTAGTACTACACTACATTAAAATCGATCAAATTAAATGAAAGTCCATTTAGACATATTTCTGTAACATCGAAAAGGTATGGAACGTTCCCCTGCAAAACTATTCACCTAGTGAAAAAAGGATGTTATCAACTTATCATCCAACCAGGTAGGTAGCCGCCAAATACTATTATGATGCTATCCAAAATATATGAGTTGTAATAATGATGCAGAACAGCATATATGAAAATAGTATACCCAACTGGTCATCCACTGGGGCTAAACAAACGTCCTCAAGCATACATCCATGTTTTGGATATTGAAAAGCATATAGATTGCATCTTGGAGGAAAAAAGGACTTCAGATTGCAGGAAATAATTTTGAGTAGCTAATTTTTGGAACCATGGGAAGAATTAATACGTGTTCTGAGGATGCGTGTGTAATTCTATATAATACAGTTCCCTCCCAACCTCCAAAATGGCCATATGAAGCTTCTCCCTGAGAAGCAATGGTACCTGCTTATTTAATGTCTAATACGAGCATTGCCTGATGTTTCTTCAAAGGTACATCATCTAAAGATTCACGAAATAATTAAAAGGATCAAATAAATAACAAAACATTTTCTAGATAAGCTACAGTAGAAAAGAGTTCAAAAAGAAGGGGAATTCCATTAAATGAAGCCGTTGTAAACTACAAGAATTTCATTTTCTGGAGCGATTCCTACAACATTTGACGGAAGCACTACATCAAAATCTAGGTAATCACTACTGACAAGTGAGTATTGACAAATGCACATTTGCACACATATAATGTTACTGTCATGTGTGACCATGGACATATTCACTCTGTCAGCTGGTCAGTTATAAAGTCAGAATCCAGCTGTAGTTGGAGATAAGAATGAGTCAAAAAGGAAGGATATCATAACCGCCACAGAAAGTTGGAAATGATGTGCAATGGTTATAAATTGACTTAACACGGTAATAGGCCCCAACCCACCATGGGTTAATTTAAGCATTATATTGAATTAAAAGGCAGCTCTAGAACATGATCATGTAGTTCCACATTCAAGACTCAAAGGCAACCTACCTGCCAGAGCAAAGTTGGCCATGCACCTGCATTATGGTAGGACCAAGGACTGCACCAAAAACCACAAAGAGGAAAGTGAGATACAATTCTTTTATATATTAAAAAAAAACCAACTACTACTACTAGTTCAAGGATATAAAATTATCTTCAAAGCAGAAATATTACGTGTTCTTTGGGTCAGAGCCTGTGATAATCTGCCACTCCTGACCTTCAAGAGCAGGATAACATATCTTGAATGGCATGTCTGCTACCAAATCTGTCCATTTGGTTTCAATGAGATCCAGTATTGCATGCGACTGATCCACTGTTGCAAGACTACTAACCACAGACCATAAGTTTCCCAAAGAAAAGAAACGGAAATCCATGTGAGCAGGTTGCAAGTTTCCAATTAAATAACCTCCTCTATTAGGCATCCATTCCACCAGCCAAGGAGAAATCTGATCTGGGTAGATATTGAACTTGTTAACAGCATCATATGAGTACTCTTCTGTCTTGTAACGGTAAATCTCATTGAGTTTTCTCATATCAATCCAATAATACTCCCTAATATGGAACGATAATGCCACAAGACGATTGTTTAGTGCTCGTATAAGGTCAGCTGATCCATCCTCTGGAGCAAGCATCTCACGTGCACAAAGTAATGCTGAATAAAACAGTGCCTGCAATAGCCGGAAACATCGTCATAAAACACTGCTATTTTATCTTACTAGGGAGAAAGGCCATGTTGCATGAACTCTTCTAATTTTGACAAGTACTCGTGCCAGACACTGTGAAAGGATTTCAGACATGAGATCCTATCTCGATGTCTGATAAGCCTAGTCAAACATGCACCTGACGAAAATATATAAATAGTCTAGTTCACTACGTAACTATGCATAAAACTAGTGTTTTATATAAATATTCTATGTAAGTTAGTAATAAATATTCAAAAAATATGAATCTTGTCACATCTTGGTGTCCTAGACATGATAATTTGATGAACCCGTCACATGGGCACAAACATGCACCTGGCGCACGAGCACAAGTCCATGTAACGTAGGAGAAAGGTGATATAAAAGCGAGTTTGATGAACCCAACACTTGGACACACAAATCCGCACCCGGCGCACGAACACAAGTCCATGTAACATAGGAGAAAGGTGATTTAAAAGCGAAAAAAATATAACAGAAAACATGCATTCATCACCGAGATTGCCGAAGTGTGTCTCATATGTTAGATTTATGAAGAGTGAACACGTATGAATTTTCATCGGTATTTATTTATTCTTGCAATCATCCTCACATGGTTTCAATAAAATAACGTCATCCCTTTTCACAAGGAGATCAATTTAATGAACAGCATTCCTCCGGTCATACTTAAAGAAGAATTGGTGCCACTTAGATATCTAGATTTGGATCAAGTTTTAGATCGAATTTCATCATATTGAAATGGTAATTACCAATTATCTAGCCACCACTGAATCTCCTCTAGAAACATCTTACTTCAGCATGGTCAGCCACAACTAATTAAGGAACAAGCTCTCAATACTAATCCTTTCTTCATCATTGCAAGAAACCAATGAATTTGATCATTCCATGGAGGGCCAAAATTGGCAGCTTGTCATTATGTGTACAATGTTGGATGAGCCCAACTAGGCAGATCAATAAATTATGACCTTAAAATCTTGTGTTATTTAAATAAAAATTAAAGCAAAAATGAATATCCTGGTAACAGAAGATGTATCAGTATTGATAATATGTCCATGTATTAGCCGATATAGGATAGTATCGACCTATATAGTGGTAAATATCAGGATCAAAGGGCCAAAATCCTGATATGTATCAACTGATACGATACGTAACAGCTGATATTTAAAACTCTGTTGAGTTTGCATAAGAATCACAACTCTTTTGGGTAGCACCCACTGATTCAGAAGTTAATTTGAAAACCTTATTTCAACCTAGATATTTTCAAGATGCTAACAATCAAAAAATACAAGTGTTTTCCTTGTGTGAATCCTATCTAAATGGGAACATGATAGGTCAATCCACCAACATATTGAAATCTAAAAATGAGATGCTCAAGCAAAGAGAACAAAGTATCTTCCATCGTGTAAGCCATTCTTCCTCTTTCTCAAGAGCAAAACAATTCAATGAGAATTCTTCAACCACACTTCTCATAAGATTTATCAACCATATTGAATAATATTTTGCTGTTGATCCATGACTCATGGTTAAAATCTACTCACTCTAAGCTCTAGCGATCCATGTTGTCTATTCCGTTTCAAAGAAACCTCCAAATTCTGGTATTGAACCATATGTTAATGTCAACTATAATCGACATTTGTATGTTTCAATAATATTAGCCTCAAGGTTACAACAATTGATTTTGATGATAACCAAACATATACGAATAGACAATTATAGAATTTACATTGATTTCTCACGGTTATCATTAAAAGAAAAGCTCTCAAAATTTTCAGAAGAGCAAATAGTGTCAACCCCTTGAACAAAGTGTTGACTCCACCTGACAGGATTCCAAATTTTAAGATGGCGGAACTGACTTTTCCCAAAGGTCTTTTTGCATTTAGTGTAGTCAACTACCACCAATGTTCAAAAATCAATGAATGACTATAAAAAGGAGATCATTATTCACTTTTGTTTGAAGAAATCAAAGAGCAAAAGGCCAAATCCTTGAGAGATTCAAAATCCTTGTGCCCTAACTCCAACATTCCCTTTATTCTTGAGCATTCATTATCAATCTTTGGAGTTAATGCACCGGATACTCTCAAATTCACTCATTCAATCTTTTGTAAAAGGGTGGGTGAGCCCTTTGAAATGTTGTAGAGTGTTTGAGTGGAAAGCTCTTGGAAGGAGAAGGACCAAAAATGAAGTTGTATTGGGGGTCATTGTTTTTGAGTGTTGCTGAAATAAAACACATGCATAAAGGTTAGGTTATCACATGGGAAGCGAGTTTATTGCAAAGCCATTGAAAATTACTAGAAACAGGTGACAACCATGGGGAGAGAATATACACTTGTGGAACACTCTTAGAAGGAGGAAGACTAGAAATGCAGGGGTTGTATTGAGGGTTGTTGTTTTTTAGTGTTTCTGAAATAAAACACGTGCGTAAAGGTTGGGTTATCACTTGGGAAGCTAGTTGATTACAAAGCCATCGGAAATTACTAGAAACACTAAAGGTGATAGCCTTGGGGAGAGGATATACGTTTGGGTTAAAGCAAACAAGTATAAATCTTGTGTTTGGCTATTTCTGCCATTCTCTTTATTTTATAGATATGTTTTGACAAAGGTCCTATTTTCCCAACTTATTTAAAGATTAATCCCATCTAATATATATATATATAATGAGATAGGTCCCATTAGTTCTTTAATGCCAAAACTACCTTTAATGAAGCCAACATAATACAATTGAATAAACCAATAGTGGCATAGCCAAAAGTTTTATTCAGTGGTGCCATTCAATAAGTCATCTTCAATGTCAATACATCATATTTTTAGTTCTACAAAACCTATCGAAATCACCATTCATATAGTACACTATAATATATTTAAAAGTATATTCAAACTATGTCAAATTATACGTACCTATGAAAAATTGGGACATTAATATGCAACCCCTTCAACGAAAGTCAAACAAAGATACTTTTTCAATAGATGACGACAAGATTTCATTTTTTTTGAACATTGCATGATATCCTCATTACTAATTCTATCAAACACAGCTTCACGTGGAAAAAGTAAAAACTGAGTCTTGTAGACACCAAAGAATCATGTGCTTATAAAAAATAAAAACAAAAAGAGTGGATCTCAACTAAGTTTTTATTTTATCTGAAAATAAATTGGCCCCTTCATGTTTCTTTTTCCTAAAAATTTCAGGGATGCCAAGTGGCTCTCAACTATGTTTTTTCTAAAAAAAGAAATTGACCCCTTCACTTTTTTTTCCCCTAACAATTTCAGGGGTGTCAATTATAAGACATTCCAAAAAAATTACACAATAATGCATCAGTCCTAAAAAAATTTGAAGTTCAAATGAACCCACCAATTTCTACTAAGCTTTTCCATTGAAGCCCAAGAAACTTTCGTTCTATGAGGCAAAAGAAAACGCATCAAGGTATCAAGAACTCGGATAACTAATTTACCTGAATTTCCAGAGGGTGACCATGAATTCCCATGCGGCGATCTATCATACAAGAACCATCTGTCACTAATAAAGTTGGGAACATATCAAAACCATCAGCAAGACATAGCCTCAGAATCATCTTAATTCCAGTTTGGACATCAATTCTCTCTTGAACTGAGAGATCTCCAGAGCCTTTGCCATAAGCACGCAGCAATATAATCCACCATAATCCTGGAGTTGATATCGTAAAATGAATAAAAAGTTGTGTACATAGTACTACTACTAGGATCTGTTTATTTCCCTTAACAAACTTGTTGAACTGAATTGTTATTTACCAGAATCAACTGGTGCAACACGGCCAATTGCTGCCTCTCCAAAGTCGGGATCCAATACCTCCTCCGTTGCTGAGTCATCACCATCCAATGGTACTGTGCGCACCTTGAAACTAGCAGGCATCAATCCTTGACCAGGACTATGGCAGTCCATAGTTTTCTCCCAGCTCTACAAAGGACGGAATAAGTTCATGTAAATGTCCTCGGATCCAAAAATATAAGTAGGGATAAGATAAATGCACTGTATTTGCGACTATTATAATGCCCTGCTTCCATATGACATCAAATTCGCAATGTCGTAGAGCACCAATTTTGTATTATTCACCTATTTGTAGCAAAAAAACCACACCTTTTCTACTATGCATGTGAAGAGTTTGCAACTCTTTTACCAGGACTGCAGATTTCTTTGGCAAGAGGAGATAAGGTAGACAGTAGTTTCTTCTTTAATAAGTAGAGGAAAACATTATGCCAGCATTCTTTTTTTTCTCCTAAAATGAAGTGCACTAGACACAGACTTGTACAAGTCTCGTAATACCAACTGTTGACATTTTCTCTTATCTTTTCAGAGAAATAACATCTTACGACAGAAAACCGCCTTGACTCAAACTTAATCCATAGAGATGCAAGCACTTACCTACAAGCCACATTCCCAGGAAAGCCCAGGGAGAGTTAAATCAGAGACCTCTAGTTCTAAAAACTGCCCCCGCAGCCCATCTGTCAGATTTTGATTTATTTGCTACAAATAGATAAACTAATGAAAGAAACAGGAAACAGGGAACACTTTTGTAGATTCCTAAGTTTAGAATGCTGGAGCACAAGTGTACATGTCCTGAACATCCTTTCCGCAACGAAAACCACCAGGTATTGCCATCCTGTGGCAACTATAAGCGATCATATAAATTCTAAAAAAACGGTTTAACGTAAAGACACAAGAGCATGTCTTATGGGATTTTCCTCTTTTCTCATTTTGTGATTATCAATGCAGGGTGACGAGATTGGTGAATGCTATTACATATGTACCTATGAAAACACACTAGAATGATGGTCATTGTAGATTTTACCCAAACATTGATATGATCGAACAAATATCTCATTTACATTGGGAATACCATTATAACCGCTAGGCACTAGCAATATTAGTTTTCCCTTGACAAACCAATTGCAGAAAAACTATTATTGGACCTCTACCAAGGACAAATAATGCAGAATCTTGGATTTAGATGTTTGTTTCTTAAAGGTAAGTCCACAACATTTATCAAAATCAAGAACAGACTAGTTGGAAACAAAGGAAGCAGTAAACCATGCATTCTCATATTAACTGATTACATTTTCATCTAAATTCATAACAACAAACAGCATTGCTGGTACTTTGGGAAAATCTAAATTAGAGAACTTAAAAATACAAACACATTCAACAACTATAATACCACAATATGGGCAAAGAATTCCAATCGTCAAAAAACTGGATATGCAAATAATATGTTTGTAGAATGACTAGAATCCTGGTTACAAGATTGGATGGATTATATTTACCTGCAGCTGTAATGTATGAAGGATGAAGTTGCGAACAATATCGTACTCTCCCTTCAATAAAAAAGCTATACCGGAAGGTATAAAGTCACGGATAAAGACCTGATCATAATTCAGAACACTGGAACTGGTTGGATCCTGTGCTGCTATTGTTCCAATCGGACTACCACAATAATAGACCACAGATTCCCGAAGCAGTTGCCACGCCTCATCCTCAATAGAGTCAACATTAACCTTGTGAAAGGTAGTTCTGACACTATCAACTGCAGGTGCATTACCACTGGATGCAAAGACTTCCTTTTCCTGTTTTGGTTCTTGAACCTTCTCAAAGTCTAGAGCATTTGGTGCATTCACTATACCATTAATTGTACTCAATTTCTTTGCATTATCCACATACCATGTCCCATTTCCATTATCTGCGGTTATTCCACTCACACTTTCAGCCTCCTGGCAATTGCAATTGATAAATACTCTGCGGTTACTCCACACGCTGCCTACACATGGAAACCAATGATTTCCAATGCTACTCCGTAGCATGCTTGTACAATTTGGAAATTGCACATACTTTGAGCTCTTTTCCTTTCTACATTTAATAAAGGACTTAGAAAGAAAATTTTTCTCTGGTATGCTAAAGCGTGTGTCAGAAAAGAGAAGGCGAGGTACAACCTTGCCCGAAACCTGCAGAACTGCTTCAGAAGTTCCCATTGACATTTCCACTCTTTGGTCAAATGAAGAGTAACCAAAGTAAAACACAAGATCTCCACTTTATTTTGGGTCACCTGAATAAGACACCTTAGAAAACGAAAGAGTCACAAAGTTCAAAAATAGGAAAATTCCAGATGGATTTCTCCAATGTCAAAATTATAAAATAAAAAAATCAATACCAAAGTATGATTAGCAGAATAAGATCACAGTACATAATTTTAACTGCAGAAACGTAGGTGTACATTAGTACATATAAACAGTGCAGTGTGCCATTTTGATCCAAGGAAATAATGAAAGACAAAATGAAACTAATTCCAAATAGTTGTGAATTCAGAAAACTAATCTACACTTAGAATTGAACTGGAGATAAATTTGCTTTTGTTGGGTGAGTCCAATTTAAGTTGGAACAAGAACTACAATATAAAACAAACATTTATTTTCTTTACTTTCACAATTTCTTTTCAACCAATTAGCAACAAAATAGCTATCTTAAATTCCAGAAAAAAACTAGCAGAGTAATCCACCATATAGTTTATGGAACTACAAATCAGAGTGTCATGAATTTACATCTTCAAAGAATTGTATCACACGCAAAGAAATGATAATTTGACAAAATTAATCACAAAGGAATAGTAGTTTGATATGTTCCAAAACATCCAAAATGCCCATAACCACAAAGTTGCAGCTAACCCATTATTGTAATCCTACTTATATAAAAGAATTGCAGTGCCAGTAGAAGAGTCCATATACCTATATGCATGCTTGCATATAATCATATACACATAGGTCTCGTTTGGCTCCAGCTTAAAATCGTGCTTTTAGCCTTTTTATCTAAAGTTCCACAAAAAAGTCAACCGATAAATAAATAAAAAAAATCTCTCTACATGGTGGGTTAAAGCGACTTTAACCAAACGAACTTTCTGCGCTTAAAGCTAAAAAAAGTAAAAATTCTGACTTTAAGATGGGTTATCAAACGAAGCCACAGCTATATGTATAGGGGAAGACAGACACGGATAAAAGAACTCATTTACTTGAACAGTTTCACCAAAATCTTGTGTCATTATACCAATAAAGTCCATATGATATTAACCAATACTCGATTCAATCAAGCCAATAAAAACAACCAATTCAAGGTAGAAATTCAAAAGAAGAAGAAGAGAGCAGCATGTACTGATTCAGTGAATAACACGATTTCCCATTGAGATTAAGCCTAATGCGCGGATCAATTTGCAGAAAAGGATCAAATTAGAATAAAATACAGGATTATGTCCCGAAAATAAATGCAAAATTGGCTCCTTCGTACCTGATTGAAGAACGTAGAGAAGAAACGAAATGGGTCGCTTCTGGAGCAAAAGAAATCGGATATTGAGAAGCGTCGCAAGCGATCGCGCGTCTCTGAGTTCCTGTTCCAAACTACCCACACGGCAATCGTTATCGGGGCTCAACGAACATGTGATAATTTTTTCTTTGAAAATTTGGATTGGTGGTGGGATCGAACTGTCGACGCTTGTTTTTGTCCAGACGTTTGATTTCGTAATATTTCCTTCTTTTTTTTTCAAAATAGTGGAAAGTTGACTTTTAGTGGTTTAATTTTTATATAAAAAGTGAAAAAAAAATGGTTTGAAATAATTTATTTAGAGCAGCTTTTTATTGTTTTACCTTTTTAAAATGTTTAATATATTTTTAAACTATATTATTTAGAGGTGGTGTTTAGCATTACTGAAATTAGTAATTTATATATAGATTGTAGTTTGCAGTATAAGTTGTGAGTATTTGAAAAAAATTATAATTTGTAACTAAAATAAAAAAAAATAGTTATAAGTTGTAATAGAAATTATGAGTGTTTAGAAAAATTTATATCTTATAATTAGAATTAGTAATAGGAAATTAAAAGCTATCAAAAGTAACTTTGCCAAGTTACAATTACAAGTTACAATTTTTACCAAACACTCACGACTTTTACTACAAACTCCGATATGTAAACTACTAATTTCAGTAGTGTCAGTCACCACCAAATTTGTCAAACACCCCATAATAACTTTTAGATTTTTTTTCTTTTTTAGTATAAAGGTGATTTTTTTTATTGAAATTATGTAATCATTTTATTATTTTGTAAAAACTAATTAATAAATTTGTTTTAAATGTCAAATGATACTGCTTGAATTACCATTAAAGTTTTGTATTAATAATCAATTTTGCAGGATAAATAATCATTTTTTATATAAATAATCAATGTTCAGTACATTTGAGAATTTATACGAATAATCTTTTTAAAGATTGTGGGGTCACCAAAAGTCAGAAATGGGGTTTTTTTTAGGAAAGCTTTATCCTTACCTTAACAGCAAGTTGTTTGATTTTTAATTTTCTACGTAAACAATAATATTGGGTTTATAAATTTTACTTATTTTTATTTTATTTTTTTGAATTTTTTTATCTTTTGATTAAAATTTTTTACTTTTTTGAGTTATCTAAATAAAATGAATTGAAAAAATAAAAATAAATGATTGAAATAAGAAAAAAAGTTCACTAAAAATAAAAATAAGCAATATAAATTTTGGTTTATTTTTATTTTCTTTTGAATATTTTTATATTTTGATCAATTTTTTTTAACTTTTTTGACTTGACTCGATAAAAAGAATCTCAAAGTATAATAATTTGTCTAAATAATGAAAAAATTCACTAA
>JAULJZ010060197.1:0-13565 GCA_032270985.1 Heliamphora pulchella
ATATTATCCATTTAAAATTATTTATTCTTAGAAAATAAATTATGAAAATCATCAAAATCAAATTAAAAAGCCATTGGACTAACAGAACCAAAATAATAATTGAAGAAGCAAAAAATTGCAAGATATTAAATTATATGGCGTTCAAAATTAAGCTTCAAAAAAAGCTAGTGGGACAATGGGGGTGTTTGGAAAAGCTTCTGCTGCCAACTTAGGGATGGCAACAGGGCCAGTTTGGGGCGGGGGGAGTGTTCTCCTACCTCCACCTCGTTTATTAGCGGGGCGAGATCGAGAAAAAATAATTAAAAAAGTGGCAGGACGGGACCATAACGAAAAATACATTTTTCACTTTAAAAGAGATTAATACTAACAATAATGACATTATAAGATATTAAAATAATAATATTGATAAATGACTATAATTAAAAATAAAGAAAAATAAGAAATAAAAGTAAAAATCTAAAAATAAGTATAATATTTTTTATATTTTAGTTCAATTATATTGTTAAAAAATAAAATTTATATACATATTTATATATTAAATATATTTAATCGGGGGCGGAGCGAGGGAAAACAGGGCGAAGATTGCAAATACTGTCCCCTACCCATTATCTAGCAGGTGCGAAAAAAATCCGTACAAAACGGGGCGGGGCAGGGACGAGTAAATTTGCCATCCCTATACCAGCTTTTAACTTTTTGTGATTAATTTTAGTGTTACAATCTTCCCTAAACACTCACAACTTCTACGACAAGTTATAACTATTTTTTTTTATTTTAATTACAAACTAACATATTTACCAAACATTCACAACTCTTACTCTACAAGGTATAATCTAAAAGATAGTAATTTTAACAATTTCAAACACTCTTAATGGCTCCACTCACCCTTGGTAGCTTCATCCTTGCTCTTAGTTAGCAAAAATTGTGAAATATAAAAACAAATGGGGTAGAGAGCTTGTTAGAGTACTAAAAATTCATGTTGGATATCCATTTTAGCTAACAAATTTTGTATGGAAAGTTTATTGGAGATGCTATGCTATATCAATGGATACTTATAAGATTAAAAAAAAACTTTATAGGACAACTATTAGTCTAGTAATTTTATATGGGAGGGAATGTTGAAAAAAATCACACAAATAAGATGAGTATTGCGAAAATGAGAATATTAAGTTAGATTTGTGGTAAGTCTAGAGAAAATAAAACTTGGGATGAGTAGATTCATGGAATAGTAGGAGTTGCACCAATTAATGTAATTTGGACATATACAATGTAAACTAGTTAATTTAGTACTAAAAAAGGTGACAAGATCATGAGTATTGAAAACACTAGGGCAGTGGTAGATCTAAATCTAAATTAACATGTGATACCATATTAAGAAAAGATATGAACATTTTAAAACTAAAAGAAAATATAACCCTTAAGAGAGCAAAATGACGTAAAAGAATTTAAATAGATAACCTAATTGATTGGGACAAAAGCTTAGTTCGGTTCAATTTGATATGGTTTAGTCTAGTAGGGATACTCTAATAGCTATTTTACCTCGCTAGCCAAAATGTACTAAAAAAAAGTATTATTTATTTTAGCTAGTTAATTTTTATATATCTATTCTAACACTACTAGATATTTTAGTTAGGTAAACTACACAAAAAGATACATCAATACATAATTGATGATGTGTCATATGTTTATTGGTCAAATTAATTTGACTAGCCTTCAATAATTAACTAAATTTAACTAGTTAAAGTATAAAATGAAAAATAATTAATGAGATAGAGAGCCAATTAAAGTACTAAAAATAAATTAACTAACTATTTTAACTAGCCATTTTAACGAATAGATTTCATATGAAGAGTCAGTTAAATATGGTATTAGTCATGCTACATTTTTTTTGTAGTTTGTACATACATTTATGAGGCATCGTATGCCGTTTTGAGGAAGTTTATGGACAAATTAAGCCATTGATTTTGGAAAATCTATTTTTGTTTTAAGCATTGTGGAATGCCCATCGAGTGCAGCAGCAGTAGTAGCTCATGCTCAAGCTGATCTAGTGCAGCAGCAACAGCAGCACATGCCCAAGTAGCAGCAGCTCATGTCCAAGCAAGCAGTGGCAGCACATGCCAGCAAGCAGCAGTAACACATGCCCAAGCAAACCCAACCACAAAGCCAAAGTCCCAGCACATGCTCAAGCACCATGCCTAGCACAACAGCATCAGCTGTCAAGAGAATATACAGCTGTAATAAAAAAAGACTTATAGTTAGTTAATCAGAAGATTAAGGAAGTTAGTTAGAAAGCTTTGTTAGTTAGTTAGGTGGTTAGCCGGTATTAGTGTATATAAAGAGATATGACTTGAAAACAAAAATATCTTCTAGCAATGAAAAATACTCTCTGAATTTCAACTTTCAACATGGTATCAAAGCATTGGTAGCTCCTACGACCAAATCTTCAATGGCTGAATCATCTTCTTCAACCGCATCAAATTCATCCTTGTCAGTACTTCTTTCACATCTCAGTTCGTTAGTTACAGTGAAGTTGGATAATAGCAACAACATTATATGGAAGAACCAAATACAAAATCTGCTTCAAGCAACTGGTTTTCTCAATCATATTGATGGATCTGTCTCACCTCCAAAATTTGTTCTTGATCTTCAATACAAACAGGTTCGTAATCCTGATTTTCAAAGATGGGAATTACTCGATGCACAAATTTTTAGTTGCATCACAGCAACCTTGAGCCCCTCGGTGTGTGCAACAATTCTACATTGTTCAAGAAGTTCTAAAGTTTAGAATACATTGGAGTCGAAATTCACTTCACTCTCTCGATCACACATTCATCAACTCAAAATAAGTTACAGAATGTAACAAACAAAGGATGCACTACGAAAACCTATTTGTCTCAAATCAAAGAAATAACAGATCAGTTATTCCTAGCCTCGGTTCAAGTCGAAGATGAATATTTGGTCATCCTTACCCTAAATGGTTTACTAAAAGAATATGATGCTTTCAAGACTATGGTTAGAGGAAGACCAGGTCAGATTTCTATGCAAGAATTATTAGCTTTGTTATGTTCTGAATCAATCCATGTTGAGAAGAAGAAAATACCTAATATTTTTGAAACTCTAACGGCTTTTTCGACAAATACAAGAAATGGTAACTTTACCTCTACTTATAATCAAAATAGAGGAGGAAATGGATTTGGCAACAGAAATATGAGAGCAGGAGGACAGTATAATAACTATGGCAGAGGAAATTTCTGAAGTGGAGGACAACAAAGATCAAGAAGAGGAGGAAGATCTTCATCAAATTATAATTCAGGAGCAAATCAGAACACAAATGGAAACTACAAATTGAATTCACCCAATTCGTTTATAACTTGTCCAATCTGTGGCAAACTAAATTACTCAGCAATTGAATGTTGGCATAGATTGGATACTTCATTTCAAAGGATTAATTCGTCCATTTCAAATAACTCGAATATAGTAAATACAACGGTATATGTTTCAACTACAAGTTTGGACTCTCCACAAGCAAGTTGGTATATAGATTATAGAGCAACAAACCATATAACTAATGATCTTGAAAATCTACAAATCCTCAACCATATTATGGGACAGATCAGGTGCTAGTTGGAAATGGGAACACTCTTCCTATTTAGAATTTTTGAAATGGTATTCTTGCTACACCTTGTTGCTCACTAAAGTTAAATAATGTTCTTCATGTTCCCTGGATACACTCCAACCTTGTATCAGTATATCAGTTGACAAGTGACAATCAGTGCAATATTACATTTAATGCAAAATCAGTGATTATACAGGATAAACTCACAAAGAAGGTTCTGTGTAAAGGAAGATCTACACAAGGGCTATACCAACTTCTAGTTGGCAGATCTTCTACTGCTGGAAAATCATGTTTTGCTGCTCAGACATCAAAATTGATCTGGCACAAGAGGCTAGGTCATCCTTCAACCTCCAAGTTTAAGCATTTGGTCCAGAAATTTCATTTACCAGTTTCTCCAAATAAGAGCAACTCTCTGTGCATAGATTGCTCAGTTTCTAAGTGTTATAGACTTCATTTAGAATTGTCGAACTCTACTATCAATAAACCTTTAACTTTAATTCATAGTGATGTCTAGAGGCCAATTTCACAATTTGAATCTGAGTATAGATACTATCTTCTTTTTATTGATGATTACAGTAAGTTCTCATGAATCTTTCCTTTACATTATAAGTGTGAAGTGTATGACAAATTCATTAAATTCAAAGTCTATGCAGAAAAGCAATTTGATTCAATACTAAAGGTTTGCAGGTCAGATGAAGGACGGGAATTCAATAGTAATAAACTCAAACAATTTCTTCTTAATCAAGGTATATTACACCAAAAAATTTGTCCACATTCACCCTCCCAAAATGGAGTAGCAGAGAGAAAACACAGACATTTAGTGAAGACTGCAATAACACTTCTTCACCAATCCCAATTGTCTATTCAATTCTGGTTTGATGCATTGCCCACAACTGTATTTCTTGTAAATAGATTACCAAGCTCTCAACTTGAAAATCACTCTCTTTTTGAAGTTTTGTTCAAAAAATCATCGGATCTTGAGTTTCTTAAAGTCTTTGGATGCAGATGTTTCCCTTGGCTTGGCTTAAACCATATACTAATGCACTTCAATGCCGAGGACAAAGTTTTTTTTTTTGAAATCTGTGCTACTAGTAGTTCTCATGTTTTGAGACTTTCACGTCCTAAAATTATTACACCATTCAAAAACTTTCAATGCATTTAAATAAAAAATTAAAAAATTCAATAAATATTTTTACGAGAATTGGGTGGATACGACAATATCATTTTTGCTAGCAGATCATGATGAATGTTTTTTATACTTTACTTCTTAATTTTTCTAAGTATGTTTTAATAATGACTGTCTGTGTGAAGATTTAGTTTATCTATGTGTGAGATTTTTTTCTCTATTTATAGAGACTTCTTCTTTACTTTTGAATAGTTGTTTTACATTCGATGTACCTTCTATTTGATTTTATATCAGATCTGTAATGCATTTATTAGGACACCCACATTTTCATCTAACAAATTAAAGAGATGGGTGAAGGTGGTCCAATCATGGTTTATGGTCATATAGAGTGAATCATCCCTTTCAAATTCTCCTAGTGTCTCCCCTAGATTGAACAATACCTTCCATATATATCTTAGGGCCTCAACTACGAGATAATTGCATTGTTATCACATGGACTAGATGTTAAAAATAATGATAATTTGGATCCTCTCTGTTATTTATCGAAAATGAAGGATGGGTTTCGTAATTTTGATTAAAGAAGTATAATTTCAATTAGTTATTTTGTTTTTAGTGATCATTTTAAGAAAAATCAATTTTGGTTGATTCTAGATGCTTTTACTATAAAAAGGCCTTATTGGTGAGAAGAATAGAAAAATGAAGAAGGAAAGTTTATTAGTTTTCATGAAATAAAACTAGGATGAAAATAAGGAAATAATTTTTACTTTTTGGACTTGATTGGTAGTTAGTTCAAAAGTTAGTATTTTTTTAGTGAAAAAAAACTTGGATTAAAGTATACTGCTTGGTAAATTAGATTTTAAAATAGTTTTTCTTATAAGTTAATTGATTGAGTAAAAAGTTAAATTTTTTAATTTTTTGTTCAAATTGTATAATATTACTCTTCGATATAGTTGATTATAATAATTATATATTATATAGTTAGTATTGGTATATGCATTCAATTCTCATAATAACACATAATGGTATAAATGTCCAAAAAAATATTAAATATTTAAATAAAGACTTTATGGGATAACAGTTTACTAAATGAGATTTATTCCAAAATAAGTCACTAAAATAGGATCCTAGAGTAATTAACCCTTAACTTTTTCTTATTTTTTTCTAAGGAAAAGAACTTATAAACTTCAAACAGTTTCATTTTTTTTGAAATAAAATAACTATAATATTCGCAATTAAAAACTTGCTTTGACTTTTAATTCAAGTGAAATGGTTGTTATTATCTTTTAAGAGATAGATAGATATTAGATTTCTTTTTTAAAAAAAATTAAAAGGAAGAGACAACTTATATATAATCTTTAAAGATGGTAATTTTTCGTCTCAACACGATTTTGCCCATTATTTACAAGTTTTTCCTACTCTCAGTAACATATAGGGGATTCCATTTTCTTCTTCTATTCCACCATTGATTACATAATATAAATATATGTATAAAATTTATTATTAAAAAATATAATGAATTTAAAATATATAAATATTTTATTTATCTCTTAATTTTTTACTACATTTTATATTTTTAGTTCTATTAATTAATCAATCACAAGTATTTTTTTTTGATATATTTTTTTTCGTCTCTGTCCCATCCCATTCCCATCCTCACCTCACCCTAGTCACATCGCCATCTCTTATAATCTTAAAGTATATTTAAAATTAATACTATTATATTTATTAAACTTTTCCAAAATTTAGATGGTATACAGTCATTCTAATCATTTGATGCTCATTATAGAGCTTGAGATTGAATTACCAATATGATAGACCTAACAATCTTTAATTTGTTTATTATAAAGTGGATTGAATTAATAGTCCAATATCCACCTCAATATGGTATTACCAATCCAATCCTTTTGAATAAAATGGTGAATTCCATTATTACCATTCTTTTATTTTTTATTGAAAGAATTATTATCATTTTGTATAATAAAATAAATAATTTATTTTAATGTCAATAACTTTTTTGTCAACCAAAGTAAGTAAACATTTTTATTATGTCAAATAGTGAAATTTAAAATATTTTTTTTAAAAAACATTATTTTAAGAGAGTGCAAATATACTCTTAAAAATCGATGAGTTGCTATGAGTCTTAAAGATAATAAATAGATAAAAAATCAAAATTTAAAGTGTAATATGTTAAAAAGTCATAGCAAACATCACCTAATTTTGAGGTACGAGAATCTCGAGACTTATAATTCTAACTCACCGTGCTATTACACTTGGTGTGCATTGAATAGGACTATCTCACGGTCATAATTTTTATACTGATCACTATAGAAAATAATTAGTACCTCGTGATTATTATGCGTGATTATACTGTTAATTTTAACATAATTAATTGGTATATATATTTAATGTTTTTTATTTTGATTCGTAAAAGAGATATCTTTTATAGATCAATAAGCTCGATAAATTTGATAACGACATTGCGTATATAGTGAATATTAATTATTAAATGAATTCACGTCCAAGTATAAAAATTGATGATACATCTTGAGGATGCTTATAAGTTTTGATTATGTCAAATCATGCAGTTGAATTTTCTATCCGTAGTTAAGCGAGAAATTTCAAGAAAAATATAAGCGATCGATTAGATAAAATTATCAGTAATTTAATTTAATTGATGGATATCTGTAATTTTAATGTGGGGAGATAAATAAGTATTTAATAATATGGAGTTAAAATTAACTTTTGAGATAAGAATTTAATTCGTATTGAATTAGATTTTTCTAGTAACATAAGGAGCTCAAATCTTATTTGTTTCTCTGGTCCATGTCATAACCAATTTATATGCGTCTTAACCTCTTTGAAAAGGTAGGTTTTGAATTTCATTCGTGATATCAAAATATAGTGGCAACTCGGATAGAGTGTTTAGGTCACACAAATTGTAGCACACTTTTCATTCGTTATCAAGCATACGAGAATACGACAAAAGACTTAACGTGCTGTCGAGTTTCTATTCGTATACATTTGTCCAACAATTTTTTATTTGTGTTAAGACGAGATCAAACTAAAGAGATCTCTAAGGTATACCTCTTGTTCCGCCATGTAGAGTTTTAATTGGGTTATCATTTTTTTGGTATAATGTTTTGCCATGTAGAATTTTAATCGGGTTCTCGCTTTTTTGGTATAATTCATATGCACTGTAATTGGTTTCTGGAATTCTATTTCCAACATACATATAAAATTCCATTGATAATGTGATAGGATTGTCGGGATATTCTTTTTGCGATGCAATTAGAGTTCATAAATGTGAGACCCGATTTTGTTTTATTAATTAAATTAAATGCTTGAATGATGATTTCATGTGTTGAATATTAATGTTTAACTTGGGTGCAATTAATATAAACATATGGCCCGTGGGCTAGATAAATTTTAAATGAGTTTTATTAGACATACCGGTGTGCGCGGAGACCCAAGAAATTTAATTCGGGAATGATTGTAAAATTTGATAATTCTCGAGAAAACAAATTATTAATTAATATAAATTTAAAAATATTAATCTTAATATTATAAATGCATGTATATAGGTTACAAATACATCATGATGCATGGAATGACATTTAGGCATACTTGGTGAGTGGCATGGTACAAAGCGCCATGCGTATCCAACGAGCCTCCTCTCCCCATGCTTGGTGCACTCTCTCTCTCTCTCTCTCTCTCTCTCTCATACACACAAACACATACCTCCATTTAAGACCAAGCTCATCTCTATCCATTCTCCATTTTTAGAGTTTCAACACCTGAAGTTGGACAGCGCCGCAAGGACAAAAGTTGACCTAGTCAATGAGGGCTTCACATCCAATAGAGTAGAATTTGTTTTCGGCATGTTCGAGTATTTTGGGTAGATTAGTTTCGAGTTTTTAATTCTCCGAGATAAAATTTTAAACTATGTATGGACTCTTGTGTTAAATGCATGATTAGGTGCTTAAAACTTGTGCTTAATATCACAAATCTTGTTTAAAGAGAAAAAATCCTAATTTATTTTATGAAGTTATAGAATATGTGTACATTCGAAGAGATGATATTGGTTATACGTTTGTTGTCAATAGAATCAAAGTGAATTTTGGTTGAGTTATTGGATTGTGTTATATTTAAATCATTGAAATAGATGTTATCTATATATGTGGTTGATTTTTGGATTAATTGTTGGTTTAGTTAATATACTTGGGCAATGTGATGTGAACAATGCGGATCTGAATAACTCTTCGGTAAAAGATTCAAAACTTGCGCAAGATTGGATGCTTTACTCTTCGGTTAATCCCGCAAAAAAGTGCAAGGGTGCCCTACCTTTCGTTGTGATCGTAAAAGAGTGCAGGAGTGTCCTACCTTTTGGTTGATCAGTAAAAGTGTGCAATTGTTGGCTAATTATAAAACCTATAAAATGGGTTGCCTATTGGTGCCTTAAGCGGCTCGGTAGTAAATGCAACGTATAGAAATTTATAAATGTCAATTGTTACTATGTGTGACAAATCGGTACCTAACTAAACCTGAGTTTTGAAATGTGAAGTGTTGATGCTTGAACAACCAATTTCTTAGTGGTTTGAACTTGAGGAGATTTTGAATGAAAAGGGATTGGAGATTTTGAAGTTATTAGAAAGCTATTTTTGGTAACTTGTTTAAGTTGATGTGTTATGCTTTTGCCTATTGTATTTCATGTATCCATTCATATTTGGTTTTAGATTTCTATTGAGTCTTGACTCACGTTGTTTAAAATAAATATTTTCAGGTGACAAAGATGGTTATTTGGCTTAAAGATGAGAAAGACTTTTGTTTGATTTTGGATCATGTGGAAATACTTTGATTATGTTTTGTAACTTTGAACTTGGATCATGTAATGCTTAGTGTAAGGTTGTGTACTTAAAATTCTATGTGTTCTAAGGCTTTGAGGCTATACTTTATTTGGATGAATGTAAGTTCTTGGACGAACCCTTTTGAGGAGGTTTTTGGATTGCAATTTCTTAAACCTCTTATGTTTTGAATGAGTTGAAAGTGGATTAAATCCTTTGATTAATGGATTTTGGTCGATCGGTTCTTAGACTGATCAATCGGTCTGTATCTGTGGTCAAAATTTTGATATTGTAACATCCTGAATTTTTTAATTAATTTGTAAAAAAATTAATTATTAAGTCTTAATTGTATATAGAAAGAAAATTATAAATAATTTTATATCTTTGATTTGGTTTTGATAGAATAACTAGAAGATAGAGTTTGGTAGAGAGTTTTTAGGAGGATAGAATTATCATTAATTTAAAAAAAATATATATAGATAAACATACAAAGAATTTGAAATTAAATAGGATTCTAGGATTAAAGTTTTATGTATATCTATGCAAACTTTATAAATTTCATGAGAGAGAGAGAGAGAGAGTAAAAAGGAAGAAGCAGCATACGTGGGAGGAGAGAAGAAAGTAATATTTGGTAGCGATCCAGTACGCCTCACTTACAAGTGATATGGTGCATCATATTTATTTGACTCAATCGGGTAAGGTTTAGATTCCATAAAAAGTCTATTGTTTCTCGATGTATAAAATTTATTTTTAAAATTATTTTAATGAAATTCTTATCCTAAAACATTGATATAAATTAAGAAAATACACATACACACATATATATATATAACTTTAAGTAGTTAATTAATTGATAAGAACAATGTTGTAACTTGACTCGAATATCGTAGTATTTTAATATATTATTATTTAAACTTAAATTAAGTTATTGAGCAGTCATGATTTGATTAAATATAAATATTAAAAAAAATATCTTAAAGAACAATAGAAATTAATAATAAGTAATATATATATATATATATATGTCATTCCATCTATTAATAATGAAACTTAATCCAATTATTTTAATATTTTAGTATGTTGGCACTCAAACTTATATGAGAATAATTAATGGTTTTGATCTTATTAAATATTAAATAAAAATAATAATACATATCACGAAAGAAGATAAAAAATAATAAATAAGTTAAAAAAATATATATTATTCGATAAAACTCGTGGTGAAACTTTATTCGATTAATATAATACTTAATACGTTATTATTTGAATGGAGTTTGAGGTAATTAACGGTTTTGATTCGGCTAAATATTATATAAAAAAATTAATTTAAACTAAATAACAATATAAGAAAAATTAATACAAACGAAATCCTAATGGGGTTCACGTAGTAATTAAATATTATTTGACTTGAATATTAATTAATAATAATATTTTATTATTGTATAATTTAGAATGACGTTGGACTCATAGGTCTTTTCATTATCGTACGTAATACGTTGTTGGATTCAAGTGAGTGATTTTGCATATTATGTATCTTTATTAAAAATAGCATTTTTTCTCAAAAACATTATTTGAGAAATTTATGTATGATATGTATTTTTTAAAAATAAATGTTTGATAATTGTTGGAATATTTCACATATTTTATAATCATTTTTGATATCTTATGGTGATATGTCATGCATACATAGTTAAATATGCATGGATAAAAACGCATGGTTAAAAAGTTCATGGGATATTTCAGTGGGTGACTCTGGTTATTAGTGGAGTGCTTCTAGTATTTCAATGGTTGTATAATTATCCAGTAGGTCATGTCACGCGGATCGGCTTAGGGAATAATCACGGGCGTCATACTGTCTCTAAGTGCGATATGTGTGGATCAACAGGCTTGATGTCTTGAATTACGTATGATCTGGCAAAACTTTGATTGATATGTTCATCATTGAGAAAAATGTGAGATTTTGAGATAATGCTATCTTTTGACGCATGAATTTTTTGTATAAAAATTGAAACATGGATTGAAAAATCATGATAAAAATATTTTAGGAAATTGTTATGGTACTTCTTATTTTGAAATTATAGTTTTTGTTATTAATTTATTTTTGTTCCTTAATTTAAAATTGTATATTAATATGTGTGGTTTAATCATTCACACGGCTGCGAGCTTACGAAATCCATTAATATTTTTCAGGTGGACACGTTAAACAGTAGATGACTTTTGTGTTCTCGGAAACGTCTTCTCATATGATCTCCATAGAATTTTTGTGTTGTATTAGTTTAGTTTAAATATCTAGTGAATTATTAGCTGATGATATTAGAATTTCAAAATATTATTTATTTTTTTGGATTATTATATTTTGTCTTTAAAAATTTTGAATTAATTCAGTTAAATTTTATTTAGACTATTTTCATGTTGTCTTGTTATTTATTATTTTTGGTAGACTTATGTATTCCACAGATAATAATTTGTGGTTCACGACCGGTCATGTTTTAAAATGAGGTGTGACAATAGTGGTATTAGAGCATAGGATGATTTAGGGCTCCTGATTTTATCAAGTGATAGTGGAGATCATGCCATCTCTAAGTCCGTTAGTTATGTGTATGCATTTAAATAAATTGTTCGTTTAATTTCGAGGTCAAAATTATTTTAAGGGGGAAAGAAAGTAACATTTCGAATTTTTTAATTATTTTGTAAAAAAAATAATTATTAAGTCTTAATTGTATATAAAAAAAATTATAAATAATTTTAGATCTTTGATTTGGTTTTGATAGGATAACTAGATGATAGAGTTTGGTAGAGAGTTTTTAAGAAGGTAGAATTATTATTAAGTTAAAAAATATGTATAAATAGATAAACATACAAAGAATTTGAAATGAAATAAGATTTTAGGATTAAAATTCTATATATATCTATACATACTTATAAATTTTATTAGGGAGAGAGAGAGAGAGAAAATAAAAAGGAAGAAGAGCATACGTGGGAGGAGAGAAGAGAGTAATATTTGGTAGCGATCCAGTGTGCCTCACTTACAAGTGATATGGTGCATCATATTTATTCAACTCAATTGGGTAAGCTTTAGATTTTATAAAAAGTCTATTCCTAGGTTTCTCAACGTATAAAATTTATTTTTAAAGTTATTTTGATGAAATTCTTATTCCAAAACATTGATATAAATTAAGCAAATATATATGTGTATATATATATATATATAAAACTTTTAGTAGTTATATATATCGTAGTATTTTAATATATTATTATTTGAACCTAAATTGTGGTATTGAACGGTCATGATTTGATCAAATATAAATATTAAAAAAAATATTTTAAAGGACAATAGAAATTAATAATAAGTAATATATATATATATATATATATATATGTTGTTCGATCAGTTAATAATGAAACTTAATTCAATTATTTTAATATTTTAGTATATTGTCACTCGAGCTTACACGAGAACAGTTAATGGTTTTGATCTTATTAAATATTAATTAAAAATAATAATACATATCTTGAAAGAAGATAAAAAATAATAGATAAGTTAAAAAAATATATTATTTGATAAAACTCGTGGTGAAACTTTATTCGATTAATATAATATTTAATACGTTATTATTTTAATGGAGTTTGAAATAATTAACAGTTTTGATTAGATTAAATATTATGTAGTAACAAAATAAATATTAATTTAAACTAAACAACAATGTAAGAAAAATTAATATGAATGAAATCCTAATGGGGTTCACGTAGTAATTAAATATTATTTGACTTAAATATTAATTAATAATAATAATTTATTATTGTATAATTCAGGGTAACGTCCGGTTCAAAGATCTTTCCATTATCGTGCGTAATACGTTATTGAATTTAAGTGAGTGATTTTTCATACTTTGTATCTTTATTAAAAATACTCTTTTTTCTAAAAAAATTATTTGAGAAATCTATGTATGATATGTATTTTTTGAAAATAAATGTTTGATAATTG
>JAULJZ010060217.1:0-13564 GCA_032270985.1 Heliamphora pulchella
TTTGGGTTTGGGGGGAAAGGTTGGGGAAAGGTTTGGGTTTGGGGGGAAAGGTTTGGGTTTGGGGGGAAAGGTTGCTGAGAGAGAGAGAGAGAGAGGGAGAGAGACGCGGGGAGTTTGAGAATAATATTAGTAAGTAAAATTTAATAGTCGGTGAGTAATTAATATTTAAAATATAACAAGAAGATAAAAATACAAATATATAACTCTGTTTGGTGAACTTGCTGGCTTATTTACTTATTTTACTTATAAATTTGCTTATTTTTTTGCTTATTTTTATTTATTTATTTTTTTTATATTTTGATCAAAAAAATTTATTTTTTCGACTCGTCTCAATGATAAGAGTCTAAAAAGTATATAAAAATTTAACTAAATAATGAAAAAAATTTACTAAAAACGAAAAAGTAAACTTAGTCAAACTTACTTATAAACAAATAAGCAAATTTAGCTATACGGAGAACGTTTATATATTCATTTTATTAGAATTAATTATTAGAATTAATTATAATTTTAATAATTAATTTTATTTGTATTTATATATTATATATTATATATTCATTTTATACAAACGGAGACGAGAAAGGAAAAAAAAAAAGAACGGAGTTAGCATATATATTGTTCCCCTTCCACATGTCGTTGAGGATAGAGAAAATTCGTAAATAACTGAGTGAATACATGTGGAGCAAGACAAAATGGGGAAAATTGTCATTCTTAACGCTTTGTTTGTTTTGATATAAAACATTTTTATTGGTAAAATATTTTCTACTAAAAAATTTCTTTTCACGTGTTTGGTTGCGACTTTCAAAATAATGTGCTACTGGATGTAGTAATGTTAGTATTAGCAGCAATGGTAATAGTGGTGGTAGGAGGTAGTTGTTGTGGTCGGGTTCGATGGTGTAAGTGGTGGCAATGGCGGCGGTAGTGGTAGTGACCCCATAAGATTAAACCCCTAACCTCTGGGATCCCCTATTCTCGTCCTTTAACCCTCAACCATTCGACCCCCACAACCCGACCTTTAGAGCCCAAACTCCATAACATGTCCCTAGCCCTTGACCTCGGACCATCAACCCTTGACCCCTAACCCTTGGTCCCTGACCCCTGGCTCTCAGCCCCTCAAACCTTGGACGCCCAAACCCCAACCCCTAACCTCGACCCTAAACTCTAAAATCGACCTCAACCCACGCCCCTAGGCCCCAAACCTTAAACTCCCAAACTCCGACCCCCTATCTGCAAACCTTGGACTCCAAAACCCAACATCAACCCACGACCCCTAGACCCCGACCTCATCCATGTCCCTAGACCCTTGACCTTTGTATCTTGAACTCCTAAAATTCTAAAACCCTAAATCACCAAAACTCAACCCTTACCTTGGATCCTTCAAACCCTAAAGCTTGGACCCCTAATTCTCAGACCCTCAAACCCCTAGAAACCTAGAACACCAAAACTATAATCTTGACCTTGGTCCCTGGCCCCGAGAGCCACTACATAACCTAACTCCTGACCTCATACCCTCGATCCCTAACACTCCAATCCCTGACTGCCGATTGAGGCATGAATGGGGGGAGGTGGTGGTGGGATGATGGCGGCGGTGATAGGATGGGGATGACAATAATGAGATGGCAACGATGGTGAAAATAAAAATATATATATTTTTCACCAAAATCAATTTATGCATAATTAGGGATGTAATTTTTGCCTGTTTAAACCGCCACTCTTGAGCTCTGACCATCCAATTCTAGTTTGGCTGCCATCAAATTTCAATTCAGATCGAATCGAGTCTAAATTGGAGAGAATTGTGCAAACTAAACGAAACTCCTAGCCTTGGCTCAAAGGTGAGCATTTCATTTAACCTTTATATATGATTTAATTTTTCTTTTAATAATGAATTTTTATATTAGTTCAAATAAGTATACTTTGGGGTGTTTGGAAAAGCTACTATTAGTAGTTTTTAACTTTTTTCTACTAATTTTAATTATAAGTTACAAGTGTTACCAAATACTCACAACTTCTGCTACAACTAATAACTACTATTTCTTCTATTTTAGTTACAAGCTATAATATTTACTAAGCACTCGCAACTAATGCTACAAAATACAATTTATAAGTTACTAATTTTAGCAACGCCAAACACCATCTTTAGATTCCTCTCATTAAAAAGAATTAAAAATATTAAAAAATAAAAACCCAAATTAGACCAAAAAAAATCACTTAATAGGGTTTTTGTGGCTTTTTGTCCTTTATAAACTTCTAAATATTTAAACCAAACTAGCAAACTTTTTAGATTTCTCCCTTCATGATAAGTTTTAAAAAAGTACAAAATTTAAACCAAAAAATTCGAAGAAACCTTGAAAATACCCAAAAACAAAAACACAAAACACTATTTTTTATAGTTCAAATGCACACTTATTTGTGTGTTTGATCTCAGCTTTTTTTTAGAAGATATTTTTATTTTATTCATTTTTCTTATTTTGTGGTTCACATTTTTGTATGTTTCTCGTGATAAAATGAATCTAAAAGCTAAAAAAATATTTCCATTTAGTACTAAAGACAGAAGAAATCATTAATTAGTCTTTTTCATCTCATCTAGCCTTTTTATTTTTTTTAGGTTAAAATTGTTTATTTTGCATTTTTGTGGCGAGCAAAATAAAAAAGGAATACTCATTTTGGTCTAAATGTGGAAAAAGAATCCACTAAAGAAAAAAAAATACATCCTAGAAGGTTCGATTTAAAGCTTCGATAGCATAACGATTAGTCATCATTGCTTCATCTCAAAGAATGATTGTTGTCCGTCTTATTAGTTCAGCCAAATCTGATTGTTTGTTGATGGAACACATTGATAAGTAATCGGGATTCAACAGAATTTTAAATCTTGAGTGCAATGTCCTTCCACCAGGCATGGGTGTAGCTGTTATTCCTGATGTTGCTGTTACAAGAGCAATACGACCTTGGCTTCTAATAGATGCCAACAACGCTCGAAATAAATATGTTTTTCCAGTTCTCTCAGGACCATTCACAAAAAAAAATCTTATATTATTTTGTTGGACAACCCTCCTAATTGACTGAAATGTAGAACTTTGATCGTTATTCAACATCGCAATAGAGTCCAAGTCATATTGAGAAATATCGGGATTCAACGAGATCTTAAATCTTGAGTGTGCTGTCCTTCCACCAAGCACAAGTGTATCTGCTATTCCTGCTATTGTTGTTACAAGAGCAATACGACATTGGCTTTTAATGGATGCTAACAACACTCGATATAAGTATGTCTTTTTAGTTCTCACGAGGCCATCCACAAAAAAAATCCTATATTATTTTGTTGAACAGCCCTCATAATTGACTAAAATGCAGAACTTTGATCATTATTCAACATCGCAATAAAGTTCAAGTCTTATTGAGGAATAACAATTGAATGCTCGTCTTGTATAACCTTCGGAATTGACGAATGATCATCAAACTCTATTCTAATTTCGGAGAGATCGTAATCTGATATGCTCTTGGTATATTGCAATGAAAGACAATTTATATCAATCAAAGCTCTCTATTAAGGGCACACATATTATTCGTACTGCTTGATGCATAATCTTCGATCATTTAAGAATAAAATTAATTTCATAAATTTTGTACTCCAGTCGGTTCACAATACACTAATATTGTCACAAACAATCTTCGTAAATTTGATGGCATATGCATGATTGCAACTTTTAGAAAACATTGTTTAATGCTATCATAATGCATTCATACTGCAACATGCTATGATGTTCAGGTACATGCTTAAATGTTGGATATGAATTTCCATCGACCGCTAGTAAATCGTCAAATGATTTTAGCCCTCGAATATGATTGAGTAGAGTCCTTAAATAGAATCGCTCTCTTTCTTATGGCAGAACTGTATAAATCCTACCAATTACTCTTTGAAGGCTTTGTCTTTGCCGCCATAGTTTTTCACGATTGCACCATCTGTAATGTTGAGGGATCTCCTAATATAAGTAACAGTTTGCTGTAACATCATCAATATTCATTTGGAAGAACCGGGTAAGCATTGTTCTAAAATAATATTCATCAAGCAAAATATTTTTGATATTTTGAAATGTGTAAAACCTAACTTGTTGTCTATTCAGTAAGTGTATTTGTAGACATTCCATGTTAGGGGACAACCTCGCCATTGAAAATTTAAATATTTTTCATAAAGTTTCAGAAGCACAAATCCATCTTCCATCTATGAACTGTTGTACTTCATCGTAGTTAGGGTCTTGGCATATTTCGAGTGCCACACGATTAGGACATTTGAAAACATACTTGTATAAATATTTTACACTTTTCACACTGCTACAAATCTCAACATCGATATGGCAATTGCTTTTCAACAACAACCATGGATTGTACATAACGATCCAACTATTATCCACCAGTACTTGTTCATTACTCTCCAATAGTACTGGCTGGCCTTCTTTGCTGCAATAAAGTGGATAAGAATCAATTATTGGAGTTGTGACTCGAGCAAGTGGCTTCGGATATCACCTTTTACAATTTTTATTTTTCATGCAAGATGAGTGTTCGTTGTACATTCCACATGGATTGTGTATCATGTGTTTCAGCACTGCACTGTACAATTTTGTCTCCAATCTTCTGTTTAGAATTTCAGCTCTAACAATACCATCATAATTATCTGGAGTATTTAGCTTATCATTTTCATCTAAAATGATAAGCATATGGACATGCGGTAAAACCTTTTTTTGAAACTCAATAACATACAAACATGCAATGACTTTTTCCAAGACATTCTTGGTTAAAATGTCATTTTTCATCTCTTCAAGTTTTGAACAAAAAATCCTTGCTACCAAATCAAGGTGGTCATTTGGTACTTGCCATGGTAATAGCTCAGCTTTGATTTCAAGCCAATTCGAATTACATGCCATTGTAAGAAAAAGATCATGTTTAATATATTTTTCAACAAAATCCATTGTATCCCGGTATCTTTGATACATATATCGGGGGCTTCCAACAAATGACAATGGCAGTATGACTCTACGATCGATATTTTTTACATAATTTTTTTGATTAATTATTAACATGCTATAAGAAACGAAATAAGTAATTTTCATGACAAAGTAAACAACTTGTGCCTCCATAATTTTCACAACTATGAATGAAATCCAAAAGGGCTTGGTAAAAGTCAACTCGAATATCATTTTGATGTGCACATATCCATCTAAGTTTGTGGGTCTCAATCTTTACGTAATTATCCACAACATATTGTTGCAAAAGTCGTCATCCTCAAAAAAGAAGTGATTGATCATTGAGACGGATCTAACATTATAATATGTTAATAGTTGTAAATAAGTTAAGATAAAATAAATTGGAATGAATAGTGACAAAAAATTTAATTGCAAAATATACCTCATACTAAAATAATTAATAAATTGGCTATGGATGATGTAGAATGACAATAAGATAACATTTTAGGTTTTGTTAATAATTAGCTTAGAAAAACAAGATATTTTACCTAGTGAACCTCGTTGGTTTTAGGACGATCTATGATGCACTAAATGATCTTCATTTTGACTTTGATGTTCACATTGACTCGCATTCCTTCTAATTTCTCGTGTGAGACAACGTCGTGCTAGCTTGTGCGCAGTTTGTTCAGGACTCATGTTCTATAGTCTTATCTACTCTGAATGTCTATTTTTTTCTCTTTGTTGAAGAGCGGCTTCTATGCTAAGACATTGCCGGTGCCTTTGTTATCGCAAACAATGTTGTTCTCTGACCATAGCAACCAGTCAATTGATTAGTTATGCTCTTTGAATTGTGTATCATTTGATAGCGTTGGTATGTCATCCATCCGATCTAGATGATTATTCTTCATTCCACTATATCAATTTAGAACTAACAATAAAGGGAAAATAGTATAAATCCAAAAAAAGCAAATAAGGAAGGGTTGAGAGAGACAGATGTGAAATTTGAATTTGTTATATAAAAAATCTAACATTTTTAGAAACTCATATTTTTCTTAGCTTTTATGAACTTAAAATTAGTAACATTAATGACTTTTTGCTAAAAAAATGTTTAATGGGGTAAATGCAATAATTTTAATACTATTAATTAAAATTAGTACTCTTAATAATACAACGGTGTTGTCTTATACTGAACTAAATTATGTGGCATAGTTAATGAAAACCTACTTAATTTACAATAGTGTAAAGTTGAAAAGAAGTACAAATATATACAATTTGTTTTGAAAAGGTAAAAACATACCTAAAGTAATTTGATAACGCTTGTTGATGCGGCCCTTCGTAATATCACATGAGAAAAATGAAAAATATGAAATAGAAATAAGAAAGGAATTAGATAAAAATTATCAATCAATGACAATAATAATAACAGAAAATCTAAAATCAATTGTTTTGAGGGTTGTTATATACTTTTCTAAACAATTTTTTACAGTTTGTTTGCTTTATATATTTTTAAACAATTTTAACATTTGTTTAACAGAAAATCTAAAATCAAGTGTTTTGGGGTTTGTTGTATACATTTTCAAACAATTTTTTACAGTTTGTTCGCTCTATATGATTTTTAAATATTTGTTTATTAGTTTTTTTATCTTCATTATTGTTGAAGATATCACAAAAGAAATTGTTATTAATTTCTTCATTGATTACAAAGAAAATTTGTATATTAAATTGAATTTTACGATATCAAATAAATGTAAATAAGACTCACATACTAAACAATAAAAATGGAATTCATATCTTAATAAAAAAATTATTTTATAAGAAAGATGGAATTCATTTATTAAACAAAGTTTTACAACTATTAAAGATATGTAATATTTTTTATATTTAAAAGTAATTCGAGTTACCACGCATCGCGTGTGCCTTGGCCGCTAGTATTATATATACAAATGAGAATTAGAGTAGTTTAATTAAAATAAACTTAATATTTTAGATTATTAACATCAACTCAAATTAGTTATTGACTAACTGTTAACTAATAAAATAAATAAATTTTCGACAACACTATAAACTTTAGTAAAAGACCATAATTTCTTAAATTAAAAGATTATTTATGTATTAATTACAAACTTTAAATTTTTTATTTTATAAATTATTTTTTCATATAATATTCTTAAAAAATGAATTTTTGACAACTCAAACAGAGAGAACGTTATTATCTTCGAATTCAGATAGTTATTATCTTCGAATTCAGATATTTGGCCTTCACAAACCCAGAAAATTACAATTGTAGATGGTTGAAACTCACACCGCCAAACTGAACTGTTAGTTCAAAGTAAATGTTGCAAAACGAGTTATCGAGAAAGGAGGATGAGAAGGGTACAGAGCCGAAAGAGTGAAAAAACGGCTGAAGGGATATTCTCAAATTCGAGCTACTAGGACCCGAGCCACAGGGACTGCCCATTAGCTCGAGGACCTAATATGATTGACTAGTGCGCCAACAGTAAAGGAATGAGTTCGAAGTCAAATAACCCCTCGATCGAAACATATAAAGGAAGAGATACAAGGTGGGAAATAAGTCAAATAAGGTTTGAGCTATTGAAATCCCAGTTGTTTGGTTGGCCAACTATGACGACGACTTGACTACCCCGAACTGATTGAAGAATGCATGATTAACAGTAAGCGCGGGTGGCTCAAACTACTAAAACCTGAGAGACCCAGTTGCTGTCAACTAGAAAGGGATGGTGCATTCGAGTTGTCGAAATTCGTTACCAAGGGCTAAGATTTAACCTGCTCAAGCTATTTGTTGTCCAAGCCACTAGGTCCCATTAGCACGACCTATTAACTGTACAAAATGAGTAAGAGATATGCTCATCCGAAGTCACGTGGGATGCGGGGTATGAACCCGTTCTATTCGAGCCGTGGAGGCCCAAGTTATTGAGAGTCGAGTAGCTCAGGCATAAGGATTAATAATGGGGACTATGCGAATCGACTAGGAGCTGAGCTATTAGCACTCACAGTCGCCCATGCAAATAATATTATCCAACGAATAGAAGCATAAGAAGCTTCAAATTCGAGCGATTCGGAGGATTGAGGGCCCCAGCCACAGGGGGTCCCCAGTAGCTCGACCATAATGAATATATTTGACATTTGACTCCTATCTTTTCTATGAAAACATTCCATAGCACCAATTATGAAGCGAAGCCCTGACTACGAGTGAAGACCTCTCACAGCATAAACTGTGAAGCATAGCAAATACTATGACAGTAGCTTTGACTATTTGATTGTATTACTGTGGCACATACCAAGACAGCACAGACTGTATTATTGCCACAATACAGGTCGTGAAGACAGTACAAGTTGTGTAGCTTTGATTACTCAATCATGATGACATAGCACAGACTATGTGGCTCAGCGCATACTAAATAAAGCCAAACATATAGCACATACTATATCTCCATAGATTCCTCTTAGAATCGAAAGGCTGTCTCAGAGATAATGAGGACAATAGCAGTACAATCCTACACAGGACGTTGGGAGACACGTAATTTGGTGGCTAAAGAAATGATTTGTCGAATTCCGGGACGCTCTGTCATGCCCCAAAATTCGGGTCACGCGAAACGCCCACAAAGGATTGTTTTGGGATACCATGATACACCAAAATCACCCAAACTCAAACGGGTCAAACATTGTAACGCCAAAAAGAAAGCTAAGACCTTTGGAACACGCCCTACCGAGGGTTTATTTTCTGTAAGAGAATAGCCAAGAGGACTAAGGTTATAGGCCCCAAGAGCCAAGTTTTAAAACAAACAAACAAGATTTTTGAGATCTGCCCAGACCGAATGATCGGTCATAAGACCGCTCGATCGGTCTCAACATGCACATTGTTTTTCATACGCCTGAAAAATAACAAAGAGTTTGGTTTGACCGCTCGATAAACCGATCAATCGGTCTAGCTCTGGACCATTTTTCAAAAATGCAACTTTTCTTCCTCAACATTTAAACCTTTTCTAGCATTTTTAGAAAGTTTTCAAGGAAAAAACTAAACCCATAACGCCTACTAAAACAAGGTTCAAAATCCTCTCTCGAGGCACAAGCGTTGTAATAAAGCATAAAACAACCGAACACGGTTTCATTAAAATGTTAAAACCAACGATAACGAAAAACAACAACCAACCCAAAGTTACTCTCAAGGATCGTCCAACATACATGTATTGGAATAAACGCCACAAGGCTTACAAAACATGCTTTCAAAACATGCTTTCAAGATTAAAGCTTTATGCATCATTACATGATCCCATAACAAACCGGTAATAAATTACCGAACTACAAAATAAAGAGTCTTGTCTTCCGCCACCCCGGCTCTACAAGATCAAGCCACATGATCTAAACCACCTGAAAAAGGTTTTCAAAATCTCACAACGTGAGCCGAAACCCAATAGGAACATAATAGCATGTATTTAAAAGCATAACATGCAATTACAATATATATGAATCACTCGACTATAAAAGTATAAAAACGGTTTTCAACCATTAAAACCACAAGTTTTCATATGATTCTATGGCATCCAACAGTATAACATGCATAAACAACCATGTTCATATACATCTCGTACTCTTTCACGGTCTTCTGCCGTAAGATAGTACTAACCCAATCAATCAATTCTTTGCGGTCTTTCATCGCGGGACAACTACTTGCCCTAATATGCAACTCTTCACAACGACGCCCGGCATGACTTAACAGATATAGGCACGCACACAGCCATGCACCAAATATCTAAAGGCACACCATTATACCATCCATATAGCCATCAAGATTATCCAATATCTCAACCGAATCATTTTAAAACAAGGTTGAACCCCAAATGTTAGCTCAAAACCTCTAAACTAGATTTTGTAAACATTGGCATAACTCTTCCGATTTCAAAACTCACCTTTTTGAAATCTCGGACACACCCAAGTCTACAAACTTTGTAATAAACTACAAGATCGCATAACATGCACATTCATCCAACCAACATGGTTTAAACACAAAGGTCAACAAGTAATGCATTTTTAAGTGGTGAAAATACATATAAATGCATGTATCACCTTTTAAAGCATGATAGCCTAGAATTCTACCTCGGTGAGTTAAAAATTCAACGCTTTGCACTCCGGAGAGTAACCAAAGTGGTTAAAATGATAATCCGTTCGGATGAACGCAAATCCCACGATGAGGATAACAAGGATCAACTATTGAAACGTAAAAAACCGAGCACGAACCACGCTCAAATCTAGAGAGAAGGCAAAGGATCTTATCTACCTTTTAAGAAGAAGCTTGCTCAACAAGCTAAGGCCTAAAAACCAAGGCAATGAGCTAACAATATGTAGCCCATGCCAGACAGACCGATCGATCGGTCTAAAGACCAATTGAGTGGTCTCGCCAGAAAGAAAAATTTTCAACTTTAATACACAGCACAAACGGTTCCGAGATCAAACCCAACATGCATATCTTAGTTATCACATGCATAACACATATAGAAATATGTTTTCCTATAACGATTAAAACAATAACTGCACGTTACGAATATACATCACAAAATTAAAACGAATCGGGTTTCACACCCTCCCACTCGAGTGACCCCTGAGTCACTCGACCCGATTAGGTTGGGCACTTGATACGAACGGGTTAGGTACCCACGTGGCACCCGTTGGCCGACCAAGTTGAGTTGGAGTAAAACACTACCCGATCGATTTTTCAGGATAAAATTCTTTAATTCCCCAATATCACTTTTCATTATATAATTATATCGCCTATAGAGTCATATTTTAATCCTAACATAACTCTTTTAAGAGCTATAAATAGGAGGAATAGTCTTGCTTTCAGAGAAATCAGATTAAAGAACCTAAACGCTAAACTCAATCGACTTCGACGCACTAGAGTCGTCGGGTCTTCCGTGGGAAGTGACACTGACGCTGTTTTGCGGCGAATGATGAGAACGATAACCTTCATTCATTTGTAGCTTCTCCTCCCCCTTCTCTCTTCGACTTCCTTTCAGCAATGGCAGTGATGTCTACGGTGGCTCGGTTTTCGATCGACTCTGATGCGTTGGAGTCGTCGTGTCTTCCATGGGGAGTGACGCAGACACCATTCGCGGCGAAGGATGAGAACGATAACCCTCTGATGTACGGATCGGACGGCCACCTTCTTCCACGGTGCGAAAATTACTGGGCGTACTACAACACCTACTGCGAGCAAGAGTAGTGGGCCTGGAGTTGCTCCCTCTGCGGCACTCTCAACAGCCTTTCCTTCGATTCCATCGCTCGCTACTCTCGCCCTCAGTCCTGCCCCAAAAACATCTCCTCCTTCATAGATCTCGAGCTCTCAAAATCCAGAATTTAAATAGACGAAATTATTATTATGCAATATTCTAAATTATAAAATCTTTCCAAATAGATGAGACGTGGAAGTTTACTTTTTCTTTCATAAACTAATTGTAATTTTTAAAATTTTAAAATTGATTGCTAAAGTTTCGTTTGGATATTATAAATTTAATTTTTTTTTACATTTTTCAAATTTGTTATTTTTTTGAAAAAGTCTGGTATTTTATTATTATTATTAATTGTTGATTATTAATTTCTTTCCTAATTTATAAAAACATAAAAAAAAAACCTTCAATGAGAAAAAAGCTAGAAAAAATAAAAAAACTTCTATGAGAGATAAAAATAAAAAAAGACTGTATGCAAGTACAATTGAAAATGGTGAGAGAGATGGTAGACCTGCAAAAAAGAATGAGAGAGAAAAGATAAATAAGAAAAGTATGAGATAAAAATAGAGATAATAACGTTAAAGGATGAGAGAAAAATAGTAAACCTGCAAAGAAAAAAAAGGATGAGAAAGAGGGGAAAAAAGTATGATAGAGAAATAGAGAATGACATTAATTTGTACTTTTGCATTTTGCACAAATATAAAAATCTGCATACAAATTTAGAATTTCGTTACGAGGGACTATTGTTTTTAAAAAGGGAGAGAAGTTTTTGAGTTTAAAAATTTTAGTTTAAAATTATAGATAAGGAACGGTTGTTGGTAATAGACCGTTCAAAGGTAGTTATAAATAATAGTGAGAATGTGTGTCTGGAATAATTTTACAATTATATTCCTTGAGCTATTAGTAGATTTGGAGTAGAGTTGTGGATATATTTGGAATTTAAAAAAATGTGACAGGGTTTCGTTAACTGAGGGTTTGTTTTATTAAATAGTATATTTGATATATTTAATATCAGTATCTTCAAGGAACAACAAATATGGGTTGGTTATATTTGAATTGATGGACAACAACTAATTGAATATGTAGATGGGAGTATTGTGGTTTTAATGATGCAATCCTAAGTGCAGGATGAATCCGAGGTCAAATCACAAGGATTAGTGTATTCCAAAGCACAAACCAATGAGAAAAATAAAATAAAACATTTGATTGAAAAAAACTTGATTAGATTTGAGAACTTCAATCGAATAAGAATAGAATAATGTGATAACAAATAAGAAATGTACTAAAGCATCAAGGATTTATGTCAATATTTTTAATATATTATTTTATTAATCCAATTTGTATAACTCAATTGACAACTAAACGAAAGGTGTTCTCAATCGGAAAATAAAAACGGTTATTTTATAAAAATATTATTTTAAAGATAAATTAATTTGATTAATCAATTTGAACAATAAAAATCAGAGTTATTTGATTCGCAGAGAATCCAAAACTTTTACTGTGCCCAAAGTCAACAATAAAACAATAACCGAAACGGTGATATATTTCCTCTTTAAATATGATTTTATTAACCGAAAATTCGCCTAAAATCACGATAAAAGGGCAATTCTTTTCTCTCACAGCCCTGAATAAAAAAATGTGGGGAAGAGACCATGGAGAATCACTTGGGATTTCATCCTCCGCCGCCCCTCCTCCACCGCCTCCTACTCGTTCTCCTCGGCTGCCCCTCATCCGTCGGCTCCTCATCCTTCGACGTCGCCCCTCCTCGTCCTCCACTATGCCGTCGCTGCTTCCAGATCAGTCAGCGCCAGCCACTTTGCGCCACCGACTTTCTAGATCTAGACCACCAACTCATATCTCATCGTCGCCGTTGCTCCTTACCATCGTCGACTACTAAATCTAGATCACCGACTTTAGATCTCGTCATCGTCGCTGCTTGTTAACTCCTGTCTCTCCATCTCTCTTTGATTTGCACGAGATTTGATTCGCCACCATCTCTTTGACATAGTGTTTCTAGTTTATCACCGCCTCTCTTCCTCTTTCTTCTCTATCAACAACAATGATTTTTTTAATACATATTCTCTATACGATTAGTGTGCAACTGATACAATTATCAGTTGCAAATTTTGTGTTGAGCAATTTTGAAAGCACTTATATATCGAACATTGATACAATTATCAGTTGTATGTTATTACTAAATGCACACAGCTCTCCTAAACAACTAATACATTTTATCAATTTAAAACTATGTTATAAGAAGATATTGCAACAGATATTTAATATTGATAAATATATCAGTAGCATATGCGTAGTGAACTGAAGTTGAAATATATAAGTGGTTTATGTTCTTTATGAAAATATTTTTACTAA
>JAULJZ010060239.1:0-13563 GCA_032270985.1 Heliamphora pulchella
CAGGGTACAGACTAGATTGATAGCAAGGCAATGGTGAAGCTGTTCTTTAGAATGCTGACTGAGAAGAGCAATATCTGGTAGATATGAATATTCAAATCTCTTGTTTGCTTCTGATTGACTAGAGTGAATTCCACTAGTGCTATTCATTTAATATCTTCTGTTGCCCACCTTACAGATACTAGTACTTTACCTTATCATTAATGCAGAGTCATATATTTGTTTCGTACACATAATTGAGTTCCAGAATCCCAGTGACAATTTTTGACCCATAAAAAGGTATTCATACCATCACTAGATTTTGTGGAAAATTAAAGGGTTCTGGCTTCTAATTTTAGCTCTAATAAGCAGTTAGCTGGTGTAAGAAGGTTGCAGAGGCATCAGTTTAATTTGGGAAGTATAACATTTTCACTACAATGGATTGGGTAGTCTGTAGGTGTTTCATCTTTGCTTCTTTATTCCCGTCTTCCATTGTTTTTGTGTGTTCCAAACCATAGTCATCAAATTGTGAATCAAATATTGTATCGTTTTGCCAAAATATTGAATCGTGAAATCGTGAATCATAAGATTTATTTCATTTTATAATTTTTTATAATTTACAATTATACTTGTGTATCATTCTATATACATAAAGAGGGAGTTCTGTACTTTATTGTTTCGGTTTTTGTTTTGTTCTGTAATGCTAAGAGTTTTGTATTTTTTCATTTTATTTCATTTGCGGTGAATTTTAAAGTAACGCGCAATTATTGTAAATATACCTTAAGTTTATTTTGATGACTTTACTGTTCGTATTATAGAACTCGTTAAGAAGATCATTTGTGCGAAATATTAAATTGATCGAATATTAATAACTAAACTATTTGAACATATTTATTATAAATAAAATAAACGGGCTATTCTTAAAATTACACATGCCATTAAAATTAATGTTATAAAACATTATATCTACAGATATTCAATCAATTTAATTTTATAGATGGATGATTTTTTTAATGTTCTTTATAAGTTAAACGGTTTAGATCTTCGAGATGTTCTTGAATCATTCTGTATGTATAAAGAGAGAGTTTTGTGCTTTTTTCGTTCCATTTCGTAATGTTGAAGAGTTTTGTACCTTTTCGTTACGTTTCGTTTGAGGTGATTTTTAAGATAATGTGAATTTGTTGTAGATATAACTTAAGTTTGTTTTGATGACCATATCCTTCATATTATATGTCACGCCCCGAAAACGTAACAATAAAACCTAACAATATAGATAAGAAGAAAACCCAAATCAAAGAATCAAAATTAAAGGAATTGTAGAAAATAATTCTTTATTTAAAATCAAACCAAAATCTTCACGTTCCTTGTAAAAGGTGAAAGTAAACGAGAGTATTTTATCTGCAAAACAACTCCCCAAAAAGGTCAATTTATGCTAAAAAGGCTGCCCACAAAATACCAAACAAAACCCCTTTTTAAGCCAAAATTTCCAAAAATTTAACCCAGCGAAGACTGTTTGAGCGGACCCAACACCGCTCGAGCGGTAGACTACCCGAGAGCAAAATAGCCAAAAAACCTGAAATTTTTCTAAGTATTCGAAAAACACTTAAACTTCTCAAACATTAAACATAGATTTAGATAGGCAAAAATCTGAAGCTCAACATATGTTTGACAGTAAAACAAATCCATACATTTCAAAAATTCGAAATCCAACATTTTAATTCAAAGAACTTCATATGAAAATCAAGGATAGAACTTGCAAAAGACCCCAACATTCTCACATGCATACAATTCATGAGTACTTGGCCTTAGGGCCTTACAAATTGGGTTCCACCAACCCTAAATGCATTCATCCAATGTACCAAAAAGAATTACAATTTACATTAATCAATATTCAAAAGATTTTTTCTAAAAAAATTGTAAACAACCCAAAAAGGTCTCCATGACCATTCTTCTCATTTCGCTATTTTCTTTCCGTTATCACCTGAAATGAGTTATATAACATGAGTCGAGGTTCGTAGGAAATAGATTAAAGATGAACAAATCTATGACATGCAAGGTTGGTTATGTGAAATGCATAACATTGTTTTCTCTAAAACCAATTCTGTTTTCAAACCAATTTCCATTCACATAACCGGGTTTTCATTTATAAAACCATAGTTTAATTTTCCATTACCTTATCAATTTCAACTGTTTCAAGGTGTCACAATCCAATTTTCAAACCATTCCGAAGTATTCCCAACTCACTTTCCAACCATCACAAGGTTTTTTTCATTTCAATTATATTCAATCTTACAACCATTCAAATGTTTTTCAAATTCTAAAATTAATACACGTTATTCAACTAAGGTTTTGCCAACCCAATTCAATTATTGATTTAATTAAGTACCAAACCCAAACGACGCTTATAGATGTAGGCGTAGTTATCTCAACCGGGCCATGCGAGAATTAATGCATTTAATCTTAATTGTGAGGTTTGACGAGAGGTGCCGGGATTGACAGTTGGACTCGTGTTGGTGTTAATGTGAATGTTCTAATTAAAGTACCGTATGATGTGATTGGATAATTAAGTTGGGCTCAGTAGCTCCTCGATGAAAGATCGAAAATTTGTACAATGTATGGTAGGCCCTTCCATCGGGTTAATCCCCGTAAAAGCGTTCTTTAGACGGCTCACTTATCGATGTTTCCGAAAGAAATCGAAAATATGTGCTCTCTATGTCGGGTTATAAAATGGGTATTTATCATCACCAATTTCTCATATCCGGGTTAATTTAGTTCAAACTACCAACCAATCACCCCAAGGTTTTCGTATATCATCAAAACTTATACAATTTATTCAAAATCCCGAACCCATCATCTCATGGTTTTCATATATTATCAAAATTCATAGAATTTATATACGAATAGGTTAACACAACCCCCAATTTACCGAAATTTAAGTCAATTTCACCATTTGAGTTCACCAACCCAAAAAGCTCCAATTTATTCAAGATTCAACCTTGCCGAAACCTTAACTCCTCATTTTTCAAATTAAAGTATTTCCAGCAACAATAAAGTAAATTTAAAATAAATTATGCTTGAAATCATAAACTAGCATGCTTTAACATCACAACCCAACCTAGGGTTTTAATAACATAGGTTTTCATGCTATTATGTAAATCTAACAACAAATACAACTCATATACATATAAAGATCAATTTTAGTTTTAAATCCTACCTTTTAGATGGCCAAATCACATGGATCAAACCCTAACAAGCTCCAAGGATGAAAATCTCCCACTGGATGAAAACAGAGCTTTCGACGCGTATAACAACCTCTCCAACAATGTTTGAGTAAGAGGAGAGCAAGAGATGATCTCCAAAACGGTTAAAAGGGGCTTAAGAGATCTCCAAATATGAATCTAGGACTTATTTTCGGATCTTAGAGAGAGAGAGAGAGGGGTGAAGAGAATGAAAAAAAAAGCCAAACCCGCAACTTAAAAATGCTTCTACCGACTGTCCGCTCGAGCAGACCCATGACCGCTTGAGCGGTCCCCGCTGTGTGTAACTTGAAGAAATAAAAACATGTAATTTGAGTTTTAAGGAAACACCTCAAAACTCATCCAAATAACCCACAATAGTTGTTTTCATGCATTACCAAACATATAATTATCATCATCAATCATTATCATGATTAAATTTTAATTCTTTCACACAATTAAGCACTTAACCATTTTTTACCGAAAAACTCATAACAAGGTTTAATTAATCATTACAAAATAAAAAAGATCGAGTCCCTACATTATAAAATTTGTTGAGAAAATTATTTGAGCAAAAAATTAAATTGATCAGGTATCAAAAACTAAATTATTTGAACATATTTGTTATAAATAAAATAAACGATTTTTTTCTTAAAATTACACATACCATTAAAATAATTATTAGAGGACATTATATATCATTATACAGATATTCGATCAATCTAATTTTATATATGAATGATCTACTCAATGTTCTCTATAAGTTAAACGGTTCGAATAATCAAGATGAGCTTGAATGGGTTCATATTATGCTCTTCTCAATGTGTTCTAATTTTTCTAGTAAGCTTTGGGTTTATGTGAATTTTAAGTTGATATGCAATTGTTATAGATATATCTTAAGTTTATTTTGATATTTGTACTGTTCATATTAGATAACTTGTTGAGAAGATCATTTGTGCAAAAAATTGAATTGATCAGGTATCAATACCTAAATTATTTGAACGCATTTATTGTAAATAAAATAAACGGTCTATTCTTAAAATCACACATACCATTAAAATAAATCTTATAAGAAACTGTACTTGCATATATTCGATAAATCTGATTTTATACATGGATAATCTTCTCAATGTGTTGTAAGATAAACAATTCGGATTATCAAGATGAGTTTGAATGGATCCATAAAAATTAAAGTTTGCACAGTAAATAGATGTTCTCTGTCGAAGAATTAATGGCTATTTTCCGCTTCAATTAATAAATGTTTTTTTTATCATCTTTTTACTCATACCAGTTTTTTGATGTCTTTTGTGTCTCTTTGTATTTTTGTCTACTTTATATTTTTGTATTGTTCGTATTTTTATTATATTTAAAATTAAATTTTATAGTGATTTTCTTTTGGGTATTTTTACTTATGTACTTTTTTCTTTTCTTAGTTTTACAGTTTTAAGTGTATTAGTGCATTTTCAATTTTTTGCTTCAAAATGCAAACATAAATAAAAGAATTAAAAAATAAACAATTCTTGCAAACGTAATACTAATTACGAATATAATTTTGGTTATTTTGTTCTTATCTTTTTTGTTTCTCTATTAATTTCTTTTTGTACTCTTTTTTTACAAATTATTAACCAAACACAAAGTAGCTTTCATTTTACTCAATTTTCTAAAAACTTGCTAGTATACTTATAAAATCTTGTATGTAGTGTCTAATTTGTTTGTTCTTGTTTAATTGATGGCAATGGTTATACACTTGTATTTTCTGCGAATGAGTTATATGCTTATACCCGGTAGTAGATTATTATAAAATTCATATATGTGGCACACACACACACACACACACATATATATATATATATATAGGTATTTATAAAAATAAATTTCATATCTCAAGATCCAAAATTTAGAATTTCAAAGTTTAAAGTTGAAGGACCGAAAAAAATAAAGAACTAGCATATGGTAAATTATCGAAAACCAACAACAATAAGCAATATTCAAATGACCAAGCACAAGACCACTTAGTCTTTTTTAATGGATGGAGAAGAGTGCATGATACATTCCTAAAAGGAAGAGGTGTTATCATGATAGGAAAAAGGAAAAAGAAAAAAACGTATTGGGTGATCATCATTGACTTAAACAACGTCGTTTAAAACATTTTTTTTTTCTAAAAATAAAGTTGGTTTGAATGACAAGGTTCGTATGAATCGTATCGTGACTCGGATGAATCATACGATTCAATGTAACTTCCGATACCAAGTAACGAATTGTATCGTTTAGTTTGAAATCGGACCGAATCGTATGAATTGTACAATTCTAACAACCATGTCCCTAACTTCTCTTCTTTTCTAGGGTTGCAAAGTGTTGCTACTGAACTTTAGCACCTGGTTGTTTCAAGTTCAGGACCACTCATTAATTTTCGTAAAGAATTATTTCAACTTGCTCTCTCTCTCTCTCACGCGCGCGCGCACACACACACACACACACTTTGCGGTAATACGAATATATTGGTCCAATATAGCTGACAATCTGAAAGACTGAGTTGACACACTGCAATCTTTCTGCATTAGTGAGTTCAAATTTAACTGTACTAACAATTTTGCAACCAACTCCTTCCAATCATCAGCCTTCAGCCTGGTAGAGGTGGGGCACCTCCAAATTCCAATTGCTTATTTTCAATAAAGAGCTTGCCTGCATTGCTGTTTCCTTCTATCCCTGAATACAAGATGTGGCTTTTTGATAACTTTGGTTCAATCAGATACGTTTTTAAATTAAGCTGAAGCATTTTAAGTTGTCGATGTAATCTCCTTGTTGGCCTCTCTTTGTATTATTGTGTCATCTACAAACCAAGATGGAAAATCCCTTACTCAGCACATAGTGTGATAACTGAAGTCACTTTGTTGTGTTTCTGTTTTCTTATGTGGGAAGACCTGCATGATCAGAAGAAAGAGGTAGGTGGAGATTGGATCTCTTTTTCCTAGGTGCCCTTACCTCTTTTGAGAAACCTTCTAGTGACCATTCTATGCTACTGAAAACTTTGGTGTCTGCACACCTTTCTTGGTTTGTATTATCTTGTTTGTGGGTTATTTTACTACCAATAAATCGAGCAGAAGCTGTCAATCCAGATATTAAAATGCTTTCCTTGAATCCACCTCTATATCACGTGGAAGGGTAAAGCAATTCTTATCTTCTCTAGGTCTTGCATGGGCAAGATTTAATCAGAAATATTTCATTTTAATAAATGCAAAATGATTATTGCTTCTTAGGGAGCGAATAATCGTCTTTATCCTAGCAACCAGTGGCTCAAGGCACATTTATATGGTATTTTAGGAGGGTCTAAACTGTTTAAGAGATGACAGGGTACGTATGTTGCTTTTAAGGCTAAGGCAGCAATTCCATCGTTTGGCCGTTAACCAGAGATAAAAATAATAAAGGTTGATATACAGCTTCCTGCCTCATGTTTTGCTTGAAGCCAACAGCACTAAACCATTAGTTCTTGAAGCCTTGTCCATTCTTAATGCAACTTTAGCTTTCTTATCCTCGGCATATTTCACTGGTCTTTTATGTTTCTATCTTTTGGGTCTCTATCAGCTGAAAGATCACTAGCCATACAAGTCTTTCTTTAGCCTTTGGAATAATTAGGACCCCAAGAACTCTTGTAGGTACCTAACTGCTGCATTCTTTATTGTAGCAGCATCTCCAAGCTTCACCCTTCTGCATTTTTGAAGCTTAAGGACTTGTTCTTTGGCTCGTTGCTACAAGAATTTTGATCTCCCGATTCTAGCCATCTGAGTTTTCTATTCGGTTATAAATGGTTTCTTCTGCTGTGCTACAATCAGCAGATGCAATTCACAGGTTCATTATTTTCCCTCTACAAACAAGCATTCTGAGGGTCCTGGTAAAGTTGCCTTTGCAGTAATTCTGCTTTCTTCGAAGCTTCTGCCACTGATGGTTACGCTGCTAAAAGTTTCTTGTTAATTTCTTTTGGTTCACATTCTTGCCTTCAAGTTTAAGGGTAGGCTTATCCCCATGAGTTCAGAATTCTAGTCACAAAATCATTATTCTCTTAAGAAGATTGAACAATGTAAAAGCTTTATCTGTTGCACTGTAGCAACCTCCAAAAGTGATATGCTTATACACATCCATAGGAGAACTACAAAGATGTCACGGTGTGGCGATCTAGTAACTTGAAGAAAGTAAGCCTACCAACTTGACCTGGAGAATGTGGGCCTATCAACACAGACCAAGAATTTAAGCTCAAGTTAGTAGTAAGCAGGTGGATCAAAGAAGAGTGGGAAACCTCTTGCTGGTTTTTGGTATTCGACATCAGGAAGTGTTTTCACACGATTGACCAACATCGACTCATCTCAATCTTTAAGGAGGAGATTGACGATCCCAAGATCTTTTACTCTATTAAGAAATTCTTTTTTGCTGGACTACTCGTAGGAGGTGAGAAAGGCCCTTACTCCATCCTACATAGTGTACTACTATCAGCTCTACCAAGCAACATCTACCTGCACAAGCTCGATCAGGAGATAAGGAGGATCCGACATAAGTAAAAAATTCCGATTGTTCAGAGAATCATATCGGTTCTATGAAAGATAGGTCATATTAATGACCAAGAAAACTCTGAAAAAGAAGCAAGCTTCATTACATTGAATATTAATCTTACCTACATTACCCACTTGATGCGGGATTAAGGGCTATTACATTTCAAAATTAAATGAATTGCGCCATGAGTTTGACATTGCAACACATCACGAATTATGACAACTAGCTGAATCAAATACGCAAAATAATCAAGAGGTATATATACTAGTTTTTGATCATGGACAAAATACAATGACAAGAATCAATATTCCAAGGATTCCATATTTAATCAGTAATGTTCTATAAGGATTACATAATTATTTACTGTTGTTTGGAAGTTTACTCACTGTCTGTAGCAAGATGCTTACTCCCTGAAGTGGCATTTCCAGAATTCTTGTTCTTCGTTCTCCTCCCACTAGGCTCTTCCTTCCCTTGACTGGGTCAAACATTCATTTGGATGTTGCACCTCATTCAATGCCTTCTACGAGCTTTGTTAGTTCTGCATGTCCTGCACCATGCGATTTCACTGGATCCCCCTCTTGAGAAATAATACTCTAAGTGTCGAACCATTACGAAATACTCATATAGGTTTTATTCGATTCAGCTAGTTCTGTTAGGCCCTGCCCTGAACCTCTGGGCACGAAACCTGAAGTGAGGTATAACACATGCACAATCACAACTATAACGAAGATACTCATAGAGAAAGTAAACAACTTCACATGAACATAGCTAAACACGATTATCCAGGGGTATTAACATGAACAAGATCCAACCAACATCAACAACACGCTCACTAGCCGACAAACAAACGTTTGATACAAAACCAAAAAGCGATAAACAAGGAATAAATGTAAACCTCGAAGATCAAAACACTAGAGCCTAGATTACCCTTGCTACCTATGCCATGGTGAACCCAAAACTCCAGACACCGAGACACTTTTCAGGACCCGCGAAAAACATCAACCTGTGTGGGGGTGAGCAAAAGAATCAACGAGCTCGAAGGAATCACTAGCAAATGTCATTATGAATTGCATAAAAATCATCTAACATTTCTACAGTGAAAAGTTTATGAGCAATATAATAACGTTAGTTTATAAATAGATTGTAAACATTTTCAAAAATAACATTATTTGCTGAAGATCCATTTTCTGTTTGCAGTTATAATACAAGGTCTCCCTTCTCTCGACAACTACCTCTTATAAGAGTACTTTCCAAGTTTCATAACATTTTTTTTTCACTTCGTATTGAAAACACAAAACTCATCTGAATCTCATAGCCATAGAATTGTTTCCACCTCCCAACCAAGAGGTGTTGCCGTACTGCTACCCAGGGGTGTAAAAACGACCCGACCCGGCCGGGTGGTTCGGGCGGGCCAAGCCTGAACCGGGCCCGTCGAACTCCCGCAAAAAATTTGGGCCGGGCAGGGCTTTTTCCTGAGGGGCAGGCCCAGGTTCAAAGGTATAGGGCCTCGAGCTTGGGGCCTTGGCCTCAAGCCGGGTTTTTGGGTGGGCCCTCGGGCTTTTTTAGACTTTTTTTTTTAAAAAAAAATTGTTGTAACTTGTATGATATAAGTTTAAATTTTTTTTAGTTATTAGTTGTTATTATATTAGTTTATTATTAATTTATTAGCCAAACTTCATAATAAATTAATAAGTTAATTTATTATTTATAACAATATATGTATATTAGTTTTATATTTTTATAAGTTTATAAATTATAACCTATTAATATTATTATTAAGTTTATAAGTTATTAGCTTATTATTTTATTAGAAGTTTATAAGTTAGTTTATTATTATTATAAGTTTGTTATTATTACTTAATGAGTTTATACTTTATAGTTTATATTATTAATTATTATAAGTATATTAGTTTATTATAAGTTTATTATTACTTTGTAAGTTTATAATTTATATTATTATTGTTAGTTAGTAGTTTAGTACTTAGTTTATTATAACTTTATTATTTTTTGCAATAAGTTTGAGCACTTCAAATAATTAGATAATTTAAATATAATAAAAGAAGTTTATAGGATAAGTAATAAATCTGACTTATTTTGCTATTTTTGTTATTTAAAAAAAAATCAACTTATCTTGATGAGAGATTCAAATTTTAAAAATATATAAAAAAAACTTAGTCAGGATATCAAAATTAATAAAGATGACAAATAAACTTCATAAAATAAACACACAAATTGTTATCCAGCCTCCACTCTGACTCATGGCACAATATTCCTACTTTGCTTTCTTTGTGGATTTTCGCTAATTTTAGTTTCATTATCTAAATTGTTTGTAGTGCTCGTTAAATATATTATTTATGTAAAAAATTAAGTTAATTAAATTTTGCTATTTATATGATCACATTACGTTTAATTTTAAAATAAATTATATGGTTTTATAAAAGTAAATGCAAGTATTTATTATATAGTTAGTGATATTCGATTTATTTTATTTTATTTGTAAATACTTTATTAAATGGATTTTACAAAATAAATGATTAAAAACATCTGGCATGCATTTACCTACTCCTTTCCTGGGTTGCGGGCCTCGGGCCAGCCCGGCCCACGGGCTCAGGGGTAAGCCCAGGCCCGAAAAACATGTCTTCGGGATTGGGTCGGACCAAGCTTTTTTGGGCCGGGCCGGACCGCGGGCCGCCCACGGGCCTCGAGCCGTTTTTACACCCCTACTGCTACTTCAAATGTCCGTGCATACAAAGAGGACACAACTAAGACTATCCGCCGGCCACTTAAGAATGCTCAGTAGTAGAGCCAAGATCTACAATTTCATAAATTTATAATTCTCAACATTCTATTATACAAATGACATATATCCATCACATATGGTATGCGATATGTGTTATCAACATGGCACCGCATCATGCTGTTGTTTGAGATATCTAAAGAAAAGTAGTTATTTTCATAAAGATACCATTCTTGTTCAAATTTAAAGACTTCAACTAAACAATTATATAGACCTTATGTGTCATGATATAAAACATTTCAATAGTATTCTGGTCAACTACAATTTATAATTGAGAAGAGCTAGTGTTAAGAGAAACCCCACCTCAAAACAAGTAACACAACCAATGCTCAAACTCTAAGATCAATGACTTGATCACCGGTTTCACCATTACCAAGAATGCAATGAGCTCTAAAATGTGAAACTAACCAAGAGTTGTAACTGGAGTGTGAAGTTGCTCTGTTCAAAAATGGTGGACAACCAAGCTCAACAAGAGAAGAAAGAAAACAAAATGGTAAAAGAGGAATAAAAATGAACTAAGTCTCCTAAGACCCTGATAAGCATCCAATTTGATAGATGTGGAGAGGAGTCAACACCAAGAAGTTGAGTTGGCACCACCAGGAGAAGGCATAAGTTGTTCTGATATGCACGGGCGAGGGGAAATTATGAAAAGTTCCCAAAACTAAATTACTCTCATGTAATTAATTCCCTCAAATTATGAATTATCCACACTATTACAAACCTCTTTCAAGTATACCTTCAACTTTTATTATTATTATTATTATTATTATTATTATTATCATCTTCATTTTATTTCGCTTAAAAAAATAAAATTGAGATATTATGAAAATATGCCAATTCAATGCATGAAATGCCCAAAACACATGCACAACTATAAAATGCTTGTGAAAAAGCTATGGATGTCAGAAACATGTTGTCACGAGTTCTATCTCTCTTTTGTTCTCCCATCCCTCAGGATCCCCCGTCTTTCCTCAACAAATTGCAGCTGTCTCCATTGGAAGCCATTTGAGAAGCACTTGTTTCTTGCTAGAGTTGTAATTTATACTACCATTGACAACATAGTGCTAATATCTCTCGGGCAGTCAGGTGCCCATTGATGATTTACTTGCTGAGTGGAAATTTTCCCCATCTAAATTTCAACAGTTAGGTTAGTCGCATGGTACTTGTGCTAATATCTCTCGGACAGTCAGGTGCTTATTGGTGATTTACTTGCTGAGAGGAAATTTCCCCCTTCTAAATTTCAACAGTTAGGTTAGTCGCATGGTACTTATGTCACACTCTTCATTTTGCAGCCATTTATTAGAAAAAGGCTGTCATGCAGAGTTAACAGTTAGACTGGACACAATTCTTTTGCTGAAGCTTTTTCATCACTTTAAAGGAAAGGCTTAGTTCCAAAAACTTTCAGTAAATCTGGCGGGACCTTGTTATCCACTTGCCCTCTTCTTGCTCTTCCTCTGCGTCATGAGTAACTATTATATCCTCGGAAAACTCCGAATTGATACCAATTGAACGATCATGTTCCTAGAGACTACAGTTGCCCTCGAGTAACCTTTATTTTGTAACTTAATGAACTGCCGCTGCTGCAAGGAGGAAGAAGGTTTAAAACCTTAAACGACTAAGCATATTTTTTTTAATTTATCTGGTGCCATGTTATGCTGATCTGGATCCTCAATGGCAAAAACATCTCACTTAAAGGAGCTCCTGCCTTTCTTAAAATTTTGGCAATTTCGTTTAAGTTAACCACTACAATTGTAGGTAGGCGTCAAAGAAAAAGGTAGATACGATCCGAATAGAGAAATAGATGGAACAAATTGAGAGTAGGCAGAAGAGATTTATTTGTGCAGGAACGAGATTCACCTGATTTCTATTATAGGAACAGCAGCGGATGATGGATTAGTTGGGGTTTTAGGCACTTTTAGTAAGGAGCGAGTGCGTAATATATCACTTCCATAACGCCCAAGCATATCGCATCCCTCACCTTCCCAAGGTTGGGTAACCAGTAAATCCTGTCGTTACTGATTCGATGGGCTCAATTGGCCAATCTCCATTCAAATCCAAGGATTCGCCACATCGACCGTAATTAATTGCTTGTAGGAGACCTAGGATAAGAGGAGGGGAATATACATTTGTTGTGGATTTTAAGTCAAGACTCGACTAAATCCAACCCACAAGTCACGGTGGTGAAGAACACAATCAAGTCGCAAACGAACACAAAACTAGAACGAGAACTGAAAACAACCAATGATGCACACATGAGTTTTTACGTGATTTGGCAATGGTACCTACGTCCACGGACTCACACTTTTACTATTGATCTGAGGATTACAAAATGAATAATGATCTTGACGTTTCTCTATAGCTAAAACATGACATACTGCACTTTTCATAAAGGCCTTTAGGTTAAAACATAACCCTAGCCGCCGCACAACAATAATTGTTCCACAACGGTTTGAGCGGTTACTTGCCCCGAGACTACCTTTGTACAAGCCCGCTCGCTCGGGCCCTTGGTCGCTCGAGCCGTTACTAGCCCGAGACCAACTGTGTGCAAGCTCGCTCGAGCGGACCCATGTTCGCTCGAGCTGTCACTAAACAAAGAGGTTTTTCTTCACTCTCAACAATTCTTCTACTTGAAGTAAAACCACTCCAAGTCTTCTGCAATCCAGAAGTCCAAGTCTCGTATGAGCTAACCCTTTGTCTTCTAAGCCCGAAGACCAACAGAAGCTGAACTGCCCCTCAACTTCTCTACTGTCACAACCTTTGTGAACATGTCCGTAAAATTTTCGTTCGTGTGAACCTTCTTCAGATTGAACTACCCCTCTTCCAGTTGAGACTAAATAAAGTGATACTTTATATCAATATGCTTGGTCCTTGAATGAAATGTTGAGTTCTTTGCCAAATGTATAGTACTCTGACTGTCGCTATACAACTGACACTTGTCATGACCTCTTTCCAATTCTTTCAAGAAACCCTTTAGCCAAATCAGCTCTTTACACGCTTCAGTGGCTGCGACAT
>JAULJZ010060250.1:0-13563 GCA_032270985.1 Heliamphora pulchella
CTAATTTGTCAATAACAATATCTTTATTGTCTTAGATAATTTTATTAATTTTAAAAATTTATAGAGTAAGTTATATTTTTGTAGAATCCTTTATTTAACTTAAACCTTAATTTCATGAATAATTTTATTTTCAAAACTTGTTAACTTAATCACGTTTAAGCCACTAACTTGGAAAAAAATATTATTTTTATTTTATATATATATATATATTTATTAAAGATAATACTATTATTATTTGCTTTAACAAATATGATAAATCAATTTAAATGGTTGTTATGTTCATAAATTCCTTACTAGTTTAATTTAAAACATGATTTTCATAAAACATTATAGACTTTTAAAATATTCACCATTTTTTTTAATATATGAAAACTTCTTCTTCTTTTTCTTATTATTATTCTTATTATTATTACTTAATAAAAAGTAACTTAAATAGAATAAAATAACCCTAAACAAAACTTAACTAAAAATAGAAAATATTAAACCCAAACAAAAACAAAATCCAAAATAATCAAAAATCTGGCAAAACAAGGCATAACTCAAACATCACACAACCAAAACAAATCAGAAATTATAGAGAAGGAAACAGGGAGAGTGAGTACTGAACCGAAATAGGAATCGAAGGCGTCGGGGCTTGTTGGTAGCAGCGGTGATGGTCGGCGAGGGCGTCGAGGGCGTCGCCGGTGGTGGTCGGTGCCCGTGGTGGTCGGTGCCGATGGTGGTTGGCGGTGAGATTGGTAGCTTCGGTGGTGGGGGTCGACGAGGCTAGCGGCTGACGGTAACTCTCATTTTTCTCTCTTTTTCTTTCTCTCTACTTTTCCTTCTCACTTGTGCCGAAAACCTCTCAAAGTCCTCTAATTTATACTTGTCCCAGCCCTAATCGAACATTGAATCTACAAATTAAGAGGGTTGATTCGTCAATTCAATGAATGAGGGAATATCAATCTTCCTTTGCTCGTCAGTTGTAATCCCAGCCCCATTCAAATAACAGTAATTTATTTAATTTTATTTATTTATTTTTATATTTTTCGGCTTGTTACATGCTGATATCGAAGTAGCGTGATTTTCGCGAAGCTTGTTACGTGATTTTTGGGAGATTTCATTGAGCACGAACTTCGCATTATGTTTCGAATTTCAATGAGATTTCTAGGCATTGTTGTTGGAGTATTATGAACTTTGCAATTTTAGATTATTCATGCTGGTCGATCTTCGTAGAATTTATCTTGATATTAGTTGCGAAGAGATCTTTGTCAAAGTTATTGCGTTCGAATCTTTTCGATTTCATAATAGGTTTGTTTTCTGATTTCTTTCGAATCTTTCTGATTTGATTATGGTTTTTCTGTTTGCATTGTATTTGATTTTGTGCGCATTATGTTTTTTCTTTAGAAGCTTAGCTGTTGATAATTGTTTCACTGCTCAATGTTGTGTGTTGTGCTTAGAGGATGTGTTCTTCACAAAACTGAGAAATTTTTATGCTGTTATGGACCATAGAAGTTCACAATTTGTTTGTGATTTATGTGCAGCACTGAAAGTTGGTGTTTGAGTCATGGTAGTGTCATTGATTTTGCTGTGTAGATATGAATTGTGCACTAATGCATTGAGAATTGATGAAATCTATTCTAATGAACAATTGGTGGACACTATTTGCAAGAAGTTTAGTAATTTGAACTCAGTTGTTGTCATTGTCTTACTCGTTGCAAGGTCATTCAAATAGTATATTGGATGATGATAATGACTTAGAAGTTATGTTTTCACTTATGTCTAATGTTTTGGAAAAGTGTGTTGATGTAGTTGTTCGGGAGAAAAAGATTGGAATAGGTGATGTGTTGTTAGGGTTGGAAAACAGTGGACGCATTGGTGAGGAGGTTATTGAAGAATGTAGTGGAACAACTACTTTCGGATGGAGGGATGATATAAGAAGTGAAAAGGATTTGTTACCAAGTTTTTCTTCTCATAAACCTAGAGTTCTTATGTCTCCTAGCTGGGCAAAATCAATCAGTCATGTTGGGCAGAAGTTTAAAGGGGACGCACGAGATTTCTGCGATGCATTGTGTAAATTTGCTATTGAATGTGAGTTTGAATTTCATAATGTTAAGAATGATCCGATGAGAATTACTGCCCAATGTCAATATAGGAAAGCTACTGGATGCATGTGGAAAGTTCATTCCAGAATTGAATGTGCAAATGGATATTTTACATACGTAAACTTAATAGCATTCACACGTGTGGTGCTGCTGTTCGCACTTCAAAAAATTCTCATTTGAGTAGTGATCTAGTGGCAGGTGTTATTATTGATGAGGTTCGTAATTAAGCCTTTGAAACGCCCAATTGATGTACTTCACGAATTTAATATCAACTATGGTGTAGAGATTAGTTATTACCATACATGGATGGGGTAGAGAAAGCCAAACTCGGCTTCATCCACCTGTGAATGTGTGTAAATATGAGTAAGATATGAATGCACAAGAAAAAGATTATTGAAGATGGCAATTGCTGAAATTTAAAAATTACACCACGTACAATGAATAATAGATGCGATATTTTATAATCCATCACAATGTTATGCAGTAAATGCATTAGTTCCACTAAAATCCCTAAAAGCTCTCAATTCTAGTTAAATTTCACACAAATTTGACAGTTTACATATATATTTTCATAGAAGTTTTTCTTTTTTCTCATTTATTAGTTTGTTAGAAGAGTGAAACACGTATCACACCCAACATATATGTCATATTTTTCTCAGGTTAAAAAATACGTCTGAATCCTAACATATATATGATAGATGTGTGTATGTACCATGTGCTATTCAAACTTACTTGTGTAGTATCCTGTATCTCAATCCTATTATTCATCAATTTTGTTTGTCCCTTTAGTTCTAATGTGCTTTGCTCTTCTTCAACTTCATTTCCATCTGCAAGTTCTTTCATGCAAATGTTGTAACATTCCTTTTCACTTGTTGGTGTAAGATCTTGTTCATTCACCTAATGAACAAATATGTAATTTTTAACACTCTTACAAATATGTAATTGCACAGGTTTAAATGACAGAAAATAACAAATCTATTACTTTTTAGAGACTTCTATGAAACACAGAATTAGTGACCTCATCTTGTTTCAATAAATCTAGTCTGTTGTTCCTCATTTCTCTATGTAATGTCTGGAGATCCCACTTTGTCAGCCTTGGCATTCGGTCTTGATTGTCAGAGAGGACAAGTGTTGTATGCTCACACAATCACTACTGTATTTTATCAAATATTTTTTGAAGTTAGTATTACTATATACAGCATAGGCAAAATATGTGTAGAAAAATGTTCTTGCAAGTAGGACAATCACACATTCGGTGATTTTTTGTGAGTGTTGATAATACTTGTCAATTGAATTGACAAGTGTTTTTCTGATTGCGACAGCCTAATCAAAATCTTTTATATGGTCTAGATCGTCCATATAATGAAGGCCCAACCTATGGTATGTCCAGTAGTTGAGAAAAACAAGTTCAAGCACAAGAATAAACATATTAGTCTAGCCACATCTTCCACATCATCTTGGTGTCTTCCTTTAATAACCTTGCCTAACAACTCTTTGATTTTTGGACTTGCTAGCCTTGTTGTTTTCAAGCACCTCGTTTGTATTATGCCCGTTGCCATCTTGTTGCCATATCTTGTGTTTATGGTATTGTCACCACAACATATACTGAAAACAAGCTTGATGTCATTGGTGGTAGGATTCAAATTCTTAGTCCCAATATGGAATGTACTGTCTTGAGGAACAAATTTCTGAATTATTGTTGCACCATCATCATCGTGCTTTCTGCACTTTGAGAATTCAGTTTTATTATTCCTCAATGCATCAACTAATATCCAAAAAGATGTTTTTTTCAAGGCTTCTACATGTCGATCACTTAGTTGGATACTTTTCATCAATTTCACTGCAGCCCCAAGATTGCATCTATAGCTCAAACGTCATTGATTTTTTGGGGTAGTGTTTCAATCCCTTTCTATAGAAGATGAAGTTTTGACATTGCTTGTTTTGCGCCTGACTATGAGCTTAGGAATATGTTTCCTTGGTGTGGCATTGTTTTTGGCTATCTCTAGAAATTTTTGCAATTAAATTAAATAGTAACAACAAAATAAGTTAACATGAAGACACTATCTTAATTTCAAAACATATGTTGCACACTAATTTTTCTCAAATTTGGAAGAAAATTTATCAATTACAGGTGATTGCACAAAAATATTGAGAAAGTTATCACTTATCAACATATCAAAGTCTCTTATCACTTATCCACTATATGTATTGAATTTCAAAGTTTCATGTAAGTGAACAAAAAAATTGAGAAATTTATCACCTCCAAACATACCAAATTGACCATCCCCTTTATGAAACGAATTTCTCAGTTACAAGTCAGTGCACAAAAAGATTGAGAAAATTATCATTTATCAATATACCAAAGTCACATTCTGCTGCATGTATTGAATTTCTCAATTCTAAGTGAGTGCACAAAAAAATTGTCACTTGTCAACATACACAAAGTGACCATTCTGCCTGTAGGTATTGAATTTCTCAGTTTCATGCAAGTGAACGAAAAAAATTGAGAAATTTATCACTTCCAAACATAACAAATTGACCGTCTCCCATATGAAATGAATTTTTCAGTTTCAAGTGAGTGTACAAAAATATTGTGAAATTTATTACTTGTCAACTTATCCAAGTAATCATCCTTTTGTATGTATCGAATTTATCAATTTCAAGTATGTGAACAAAACTATTGTGAAATTTATCACTTCCGGATACAAAACTATTGTGAACAAAATTATTGTAAAATTTATCGCTTCCAGATACAATATAAGGTGATTTTGTATCTCAAGCTAGTCTTCAAAAAGTTTTCTCAATATCTCTTCCTTTGAAGGCTAATATTGTGAGATTTGTCACTTCCAGACGTGTCAAGGTAACCATGCCCTTTTTGAAACGAATTTTCCAGTTTCAAGTGAGTGAAAAAGAAAGATTGTGAAATTTATCACTTGTTAAGTTATTGAGCTTTGCATCCCAAGTATAACTAAAATTTGTCAATACTAATAGAGTCAACCAAAATTTCATAGTATGAGTTTGACAACTGTTATGAAGTGGTAATAAATTATGTGAAATTTTATAGTTTCGAAATATACAATTTCTCAATAGTAGAAATACGATTGCAACGTATGATTACAATTTTTCACATAATTTACTTTCACATTTTTCAAACCAATAACTCAGGAATCTTTTTAGTTTTAATAATTTTTCATCAAATTATATTAGATCACATTTCTCACAAATTTCTCATTAAGATTCAAACTATTCAACAATTTTACTATGAAATGTGTCACGTCTCAAAATTTGGATCACATGAACCACTTAAGAAAACCCATTTTGAGATACCGATATTTATCAAAACCACCTGAGCCTAAACGGGTCAAAGAACGTAAACGAACATGAACCTAAAATTTTTTAAAAACGCACATCTAAAGGTTTATTTTATGTAAAAGAATCAGCCTAAAAAAAGAGGTCAAGATCCACTAGAGTCAAGCTTTAAAACAAACGAATAAAATTTTCAAAAAATTGCTCGGACCGCTTGATCGGTTAAAAGACCGCTCGAGTGGTCCTTGCCTGTACACAGTTTTTTTTCCTTAGTCTGTAAAACAACCGAGAGTGAGGTTTGATCACTCGATAGACTGCTCAAGCAGTCTGTCGAGCGATTTGGCTCTAAACCCTTTTTCAAAATTCAAATTTTTACAAAAAACACTTTAACCATTTTTTAACATTTTTAAAAACTTTCAAGGCACAGCCAAGCCATTTAAAACACGCTAAAATGAAATTCAAAATCTTTCCTAAAGGCACAAGAGTTAATGTAAAGAATTAACACCAACCAAAAATGATAACCATTTTATATAATTATGAAAATATACAACCAATCCATGGTCCCTCTCCTAAGTATACAACGTACATGCATTAATATCAAGATCCCATGGCTTACAAAGTGTATGTTTTAGGTCCAAAACATAAGACATTATGTACATAATCCAAAATCGAAAGAAAATTAAGAAGTTTAGAGCCTGTTTGGAACAGTTTTTCGAAACCTGTTTTTGGAGAATTCTGTGTTGAAAAAAGAAAAACTTGTTTGTTTACACTTCTGAAAAACGATGTTTGAAAAAATGAAAAATACTGAGTTAAAAAATGGGGCGAAACTAAAAAGAGTTAAAAGATGTTTTCACTTTTTTTTCAATTTTTTTCGTTCTTTTGTTAAACGATTAGCACCCATAATCTTTCGCAGGGGCATTTTTCGTTCGTTCGTTTGTCGTCGTCATTCGTCTCAGCCTATCAGGCGATCGTCGTCGTCGTCGTCTCAGGCATCGTCGTCGTCGTCGTCATTCGTCTCAGGCGCTCGTCGTCGTTGTCATCGTCGTCATTCGTCTCAGCCTCTCAGGCAATCGTCGTCGTCGTCCTCTCAGGCATCGTCGTCGTCGTCGTCGTCATTCGTCTTAGGCGCTCGTCGTCGTTGTTGTCGTCGTCGTTCATCTCAGCCTCTCAGGCGCTCGTCGTCGTCTAAGGCGACCGTCGTCTTAGGCGGCTGTCAAATCTCATATCTCAAATATCGGTTGTCTCAAATCTTGATTTAGGGCGGTTAAGATTAGGGTTTGTGAAAATAGTATACCAAATACAATTTTTCTTTTCAAGATTTTATAAAATTATTTTTAAAATTCATTTTTACAAAACAGTTTTCAAATAATAATTTTAAAAAACGCAACCAAACGGGCTCTTAGTCTTCTGCCACCTCCGAGCTTCTCAAGATCGTTTCACGCGATCAAATTCACTTAAAAGGTTTTCAAATCTCATAACGTGAGCCGAAACCTAATAGAAAAAAGGCTAGCATAAATTAAAAGTATAACATGCAATTACGGATTATATAAATAACTCGACTACACTAATCTCAAAACGATTTTCCATCCTTAAAACCTCAAGTTTTCATATAATTCGATAACATCTAATAGTTCAATAATCACACAAAGCACATTACATTCTAACTAGGTTTCCACTACCTACAATGTTTTCTACACATCTTGAACTATTTTGCGGCCTTCTATCGAGGGATAAGTACTAACTCCACTTATATAAATTCTTTACGGTCTTTCATCGCCGAACCAACCTCAGCCTCAATTATGCAATCCTTCACGATCTTACACCGCATGGCAATATCTGTTCCAATTAAGCAATTTTTTACGGTCTTTCACCACAGGAGCAATCGAATTTCAATTTCACATACATAGATGTTACACATTTAGAGAAGCACATAGCCACGCTTGAACATTTAAAGGCATGCATTCATCAATCACTCGATAAAACCACAGATCAACCTCAAAGGTTAGCCCCACACCTCCCAAAATTATATTCCCACAATATATACATAAATCTTTTTAATTTTCAAAACTCATTCTTTTTTAGAACCACGTACACGTAAGTCCATCAATTTTGTAATAAACCATACAAAACCCTAACATGCTTTTTATCCCACAAAATACTATTTAAACACAAAATTCGACATTTATAACATTTTAAAATGGTAAAAATGCACATAATCACATGTATCATCCCTTTAAGGCAAGTTAGTTTAGAATCCTACCTCCAATAGTTAAAAACTCAATGCTTTAAACATCGGTGAGAAATCGAAGTCGCCAAACTAGATTCTGAGTTAAAAACTCAATGCTTTAAACACCGATGAGAAACTGAAGTCGCCAAAACGAGATTCCGTTCGAATGAATGCGAATCCCACGGCGCATATAACAAGGATCGACTATCCCCACGCCAAGAACCGAGCCCAAACCAAGCCAAAAGCTTGAGAGAAGGCAGAGAGTTTGGTTGGTCTTTCAAGGAAGAGAGAAAGAAGCTTACTCAACAAGCTTTGGTCCAAAATCCAATGCCACTCATGCATTTTATAAAATGCACGTCAGACAGACTGCTCAAGCAGTCTAAAGACCGATCGAGCGGTCCTGTCCAGAAAATTTTTTAACTTTTCTACCACGACGCCAAAACAGAACCGGAATTGAAACCAACATGCACAACTAAATCAACACATGTATAAAACACATAGAAACTTACTTTTCTATAATATTAAAGCAATATACAACACATCAAGAGTATATATTACAAAATTAAAAGAAGTTGGGTCTCACAAAATGTCTCATAATTGTGCTAGACAAAAACTATTAAATTTCTAAAATGGTAAATCTAACCCTAAGTTTTGTCTATAAAGAATGCACCGATGAATAATATCTCAGGGGTAAACGATTATGATATCAATGTGCACAAATTATTAGCAAAGTGGAAGTCTATCGTCGATTTTAGGATTATCGATTCTTATGCTTCAAAGTCATCGCGAATCAAAGTTGGGCAAAAACTAGTAAATTTCAAATAAAGCAACACCTGTAACGGTGGACTACGTTCATTGAAATGCAATTTGAAATCGTCGCTGAAGAAAAAGGAAGAATCAAGAAATTTTGAAGTATTCCGAGATTTGAGTCAAGATTTGGGATTATGAGTTGTATTTCCTTAGTTGCTTTTGGAAACCGTTGTCAAACTAGCGAACTTTTCGAGCAGGATTTTTAAATTTTATTTTGAGAGAATTTGTTTTAGACAACTGTACCCCTATTTAGTTACAAGTTACGAGTAGTTTTGGAATACGAAACTCGATTGGAACTAAATTCATTAAAATTTGTTAGACAAGACTAATCTTATTATAACTATGCAATTTAGGACTCTTGCCAAAATGACCCTATTATTTTGCACAAGAAAAGGAGAACAAAAAAAAAGGCGACGACTTGATATGGTGTGCAAGGTAAAAGGCGATACACTGGACAATCAAGATTAGTTGCAGGTGAAGTCAAATCAGACGGCGATTTTTTGATTCGATAGATAATAAGCAACTATTACACTTCTAAGAATAGGTGGAGTGATGACAGACTCCTCGATGAATAGGTGTTTGGCATCTTTGTGTAGATGTGCGAGTCATATTGATTTTTGAGTGTGGCAGATTCACGACGACAGAATCAACATCGAAACCGATTATCTTCAGGATAGTTTACAAAATTCAAGCCAATGTAGAGATTGTTGAATGTATTTCTTGTATTCTGCATATTCATATAATTCGGGTTTAATAATTATATAACGGTTAGGGTTTTAAGGTTTCATAATTATATGTCGGCTAGAGTTATAGGATTTCATAATTATATGACAGTTAGGGTTTTAGGAATTTTGCCTATAAATACGAGTCTTATAATTCTAGTGTGTTTGTGGAGAGTAAATCAAATGGGGTAGAAATGTAAAAAGAGACAACAAAAATACTAGGGGCACCAAAGTAACCCTTATACGGGAAAACGAGATTTATTTCAAGAGTCAGGTTGATGGTGTAAGGTTTTTGGTCTCATCATTGTACATTTTACAATTATAGTAGATTATCTTTCTTACCTATTGACGTGGGCAGATTGTGTGGAACCATGTAAATTAAAATATCTCTTTAATTGAAAGAGTAATATTCATATACTACATTAATTCTACTAGAATCCAATGGAATTTCAAAATGAAGATATTTTGATTTTAAATCATTAAAAATGCTTTGCTTTTGGAGGTCGATTTAGAAATAATTGATACAGTTTGATTCTTCAACTCAATTAGTAGTACCTCTAGAGTCCACTTCTTTCCCGAGTAAAAGAGAAAATGTAAAGACTACCATTAAAGCAGCTCAAGCGAGATTTACTATATTCATGTGAAATATGCCCCCTATTTCTATGAATATGAAGGAATTATTCTATTATTGCTCACTAATAATAAGGGAATCAATGATGGAGAGTCAAAAAAGGATTCTGACCCAACACTATTAATAAACCAATCAATCTAATAAATCTATTTATGATAAATTCTTAGATGATTTCAAATCTTGAAAGATTAAACGCAACAGGTAAAATAAGTAGTAATATCTCAAAAGAAAGTTACTCATAGAACATGTACGAATATAATAATTAAGGCCTTTTTTTAAAAAAAAAACTTTGTAAGTAAAAAGCATAAAAATATAGATCACTATCTATTTCACATGGATGTGCTTCCGTTTGCGTTTGGAAATTAGTGATTTAAATCCTAACGAAGAAATATTACATGAAACCCACATATTACTATTCAAAAAAAATATATTATCAAAGACTACTGTTCAAAAAATAATTATCAAAGATTGTTTCACGTGAACATAATCTTATTCATAATACATGTTTTATATAAAAAAAAATTTGGGACCGTTATCATTACTTATTCTTTTTAGGGTAAATTACACTGACCTCCTTTGAGGTTTGAATCAAATAGAGTCAATTTTATTCGTTTGGATAATAATTTATGCATTTTACATCAAACGGGTCTAATCATACATTTCTACTACAAAAATTATGGTTTATACTCAGTATTAATTTTTTGGTATTTTCTATAATAAAAAAAAAGTAAAGCATTTATTACATATAAATTACAAATATTCTAATATAGTTTAGAATCCTGCCTTAAACAAGTAAAATTTTAAGTATTTGAATCCCAAACTTTCTCTTCTATGACTTTGTGATATCTCAAGATTTGAGTCTCCAAAAAAATAAAAGTGAAGACAAAAAAAAAAGAGAGAGGGTAATTGATGTTGGAGAGGGAGAGAGAGAGAGGGCGGAGAGATCGGTGGTGGGATATCTCCCTACACTCAATTTGGTTTAGGTTTAGGCGATTTGGAGAGGAAGGTAAAAAAAAAAAAAATTTCTTCCCTCTTATCACTTGCATGGTTTGTTAAAGAGATGCAAAAATTGGACAGAAATGAAAAGAAAAAGTTATTTTCTCAAACTCTATTTTTTAATTCTCTTCAAATTTGAGAGATTTAAAAAAAAATAATCTAAATAATTAGTTATTTTTTATAATACTTAAATTATCCATTTAAAACTAAAAGAAGTAAAAAAAATAATAGTAAGAACAAGATTATTTTTGTAAAATAATTAATATTATTTTTATCTTTTTTATAAAATTTATCCAAATAAAAGTAGAGAAATTTTTTTTTCCTGTTATTAATCCAAATAAAAAGAATGAGAAAGGATAATCATTTGTAAAAAAATAAAAACATAATCATTTTTTTTTTGTCTCACTCATAAACAAACGGACAAAGAGTTGAGGCTTCCTTGGGAAGCTCTGACTTGGTCAAAGTTTATCATTTTTGCGTTTTTTTTTTAAAATTCATATAATCAACTACCATTATAATTTTACCTTAATTAATTAAAATTATTTTTTTATAAATTTTTACAATTTTAAAAATAATTCCAAAAATAATTTCTTGGATTTCCAATCAAACTGTGAATCTGATAATTTTCAATCAAAAATTATCGAGCCCATAGGCCATATACCCTAAATAAATTGTGTGAGTTTTGGTCTTTACAATACTTGTTAGGCTCTCTGTTATTTGTGTTTACATATATAAAAGATGAAAATATATGTATCTATTTATATGACAAAAGATGATAAAGAAGTTTAGACAGTGGCCAATGTGGGTGGTGGTTTTGCGGAAAAAATTGAGAGAAGTATAAGGTCTTATGAGTATATTTGTTTAGGTTATTATTAATTATTAATTTTTATTTTAATTAAAAGTTAAAAAGATTTTAAATAGATGTGCTTGTAACTTTTTAATTGTAGCTTCTCATTATAAATTAGTAAATAAAAATTTTATTACTTGAAGCTATAATTTAGAATTTAAACAAATATACTTTTTGTTTGATGTAAAATCACATATTTTTAGTTATAATTTATAAATTTATAATTTTCACTGCAACAAACACTCCATATATAGAGAAGAGAGATAAGAAATTAATATACAATTATATGAGTCTTTTTACTTGCACAGAAGAGTTTTACAAATCTAAGCATATATGAGATACAAATAAAGTGGATATCCAAGCACATATAAGACACAAATGTGTGGAACACATTCCATATGTATTTTATTGTGCTTAAATCATTTGTATCTTATTGTGCTTGAATTTGTGAAATTCATTTCATGTGCATTCGTTTTTCTAATTAATAATGCAATGAAGCTCAAATTACTTCAGCAAATTAGTCTGCTAAATAATATGTTCCATAATTACAAAAATTAATATAATGAAAAATTTATTTTTGAGTCCTATTTAGTGAACTTGTTTAGGAATTATTCACTACCACTTTTTAACTATTTCAAAAAGTTTGATTTTTAAAACTTATAATTACTGTAGACAAACATGCCATTATATTACCAGCAAGTAGAAAGGTATATATAGATATAGATTTATACCAAAAATATTATCTTCATTTCCTTTTTCATTTTGACATTATCTTTTTGGTTCTTATCGTTAAAAATCGAATTTAATAATTTTATTTTTGGCAAACTTTGGGCCAAAATAAATGTGGGACCCATACGTCTTTTGAGTTGGGTCTGAGGTGCTACGCGTTCTCTTTCGCGAGAAGATGAACGACGTAGATTTATTTGCTCAAATCCGATAAGAGGTGAATGAGAAATCGATGTTCAAAGTCGTCGCTTGAACATAAATTTTGTTGGGTTTAATGGAAGTGTGGAACTTCTATCCCACATTAGAAGTTCTTGAGGAACTTAGTGGGTATATATAAGCTAGAGTTGGACTAAGGGGAGGGTTCCTTGGGGTATCTAGTTTTGTGGATGGGAGAGGACCTACCTAATGGTCGATTCGACCCATTTCACACACGCGCGTGGGCGTCGCCGCCTGTCCGACCGACCGGCCGGGCCATGCCCGCCTCGGGCTCGGGTTCGAGTCCGGGTCGTGGGTCGACCTGACGGACAAATTTCCAAAATAGGACGCTCGCAGAGCGCTTGAGCGTTGACGACGAACAGTTGCACCTGTTCTGAACAGGTACAGTGACTTTTGCAAAAAGTCACTTTAATGGCTATTTAAACACTTCATTTTGCACGAATTTGGCATCCTATTTCCTTCCTACATTGCATACAAAGTGTGTTCATGTTTTAAAAGTTGGAGAGTACAAATCACTTATTGGTTCGTCGTACCGGAATATTGGACTGCTTTTTCTCCAGGTGTTGATCGTTGTATCTTGAGAGATTGACGTCCGTAAAAACCATTAGCACCACTGTGAGAGACGAATCTATCTTAAGAAAATAGAGTCTAACGCTTGCCTTGATCGTCTACAGTTTTTGGATTTTGCGACTGTTTGTAAGAATTTAATTACAGTTCTTTATTTTCAGTTTATGTTTATTTGTTACAGTACAGTATTGGATTTTTATTTGTTTTCAATCTATTTTTGACCAACAATATTAAGATAGATTCGATTTTCCTAGAAAACCTTTTACTGTATGTTGTTATACAGTTTTATTTTCGGTTAATAACTATCATGTTCTGTTCTAGTTTTCAAAATTGTATTATTTTCAGTTTTGATTTTTTATTCAATATTGTTTCTGGTTATTCCAGATACTTGTTTTAAATTTACAAGTATTTGATTCTGTGTTAATCTTCTG
>JAULJZ010060260.1:0-13563 GCA_032270985.1 Heliamphora pulchella
GTGACTCGAGTTATGAGTATTGCATCCGAGCTACCAGAGGGGCGAGTAGCTCGGGTCATGAGTGACTCGAGTTCTGAACAAAAGTATCGCACCCGAGCTACTAGAGGGGTGAGTAGCTCGAGTCTTGAGTGACTCGTGTTATGAGCAAAAGTTTTGTCCCCGAGCTACTGAAGGGGTGAGTAGCTCGGGTCATGAGTAGCTCGGGTCATGAGTAACTCGTGTTGTAAGTATAAGTATTGCACCTGAGCTACTAGAGGGGTGAGTAGCTCGGGTCCTGAGAAACTCGAGCAGATGCATTTGTGTAAATTATGTAGGTTGAATTACTCGCCCGAGAAGGAGAGCCAAATGGCTCGACTGCCAATTAGGCCCATTGTACACGAGTGGGTCAGGTGTACCCGAGTAGCTCGGGTATAGGGTACACTCGAGTAAATCGACTGTATCCGAGTAGCTCGGATGTATCCGAGCGGTTCAATTACTTGTTATATGTTAATAGGCGACGACCCACCTACAATAAGTTATAAATTTTTTTAAACACTTATAATTTATAATTATTATTTTTTTAACTGTAGTTATAATTTTTATTAAATACTTATAATTTTTATTATAAATTATAATTTATAAAATACTAATTTTAACAATGTCAAACACTACTCGTATACCTTTAGTTTTAACCCATCTTCTATACAGCATACACAGTATCGCGATGTAATTTTCTGGCTTCACTTTTTGGGGAAGATTAATGAGGGTAAATTATTATCCATATTTGAAGGTGTAGAAGATTATTGTTCCAAAAACCAAAAGAACTCTGAAGATCAGAAAGAAAGCAACCAATCACCAACTGACTTTTTTCTTTTGATTTTTTTTGGCATTAAGTAAAAAAACAAAAATCATTTTAAATTTCTTTTCATTTTTTTTTTCTTTGTTTTGCATATTAATTCTTTATGTTCTCTTATTTCTATATGTATCATTTGCAGGATTGAAGGATCTATTGTGCATTGCAAATGAGACCCAAACAAGACACATGTTTTGCAGGAGTGATTTGTTCATATCAATTCTCAGCAGGCCTGTTTTGGTTTTGGTTTTGGTTTTGTTTTGTTTTTTTTTAACTAACATAAACTCATGCTGTGCAAAAGTTTTAATTATGAAAATAGAGTTCATAGAACTCATGTATATTTAGAGTTTATGTATTTGACCAGTTTAGTTCATGCTTTTAAAATATATATTTTTCCAAAAAAAAAAGTTCAAATTTGCAGGAAAATATACTTGATTTAGGTCAAAAGTGATTATTTTTGGAAACACATATTTAAAAAAAAAAACAGTTTAAATTGGTAAGGATATATACTTAATTTTGAAGCATCCAATTCAAATTTTAGACTCCCTAGGTAGCCATGATTAGTTTAATTAGATAATTAATTCTAATTAACAAGTAAATTTTGGACTAATCATTGGATTACTTTTCTTAAAAATAAAATACATTGAGAATTCTGAGCACAAATAAATTAAGATGTTTTACTATAATACAACAGATAAATATATTTTTAAATTTGAGATAAACAAATATTGTTTAAAAGAAAATTGATAATATATTTTAAAAGAATAATATGCATAATTTAAGACATGTACTTTGAAATTGAAATCAATTCATATAAAATAGATGTTTCCTAATTCGAGATAGTCAAATAATTTTTAAGGAAATGTTTCGATTATAAACAAAATATATATATTTTAATATAATTTCAGTATACTTAATTTAATATAGTTATAACTAGCATAAACTCGTGCTATGCACGGGATCTTAATTAAAAAAATTATAGAGTATAATTATAAACTTATTTATTTATAAATTTGTATGATTAACCACATAGGGAACTAGAGTCAACTAATTATTCTAACTAAAAAATAAAAAATATATATAATCACTTTTTTTTATTAATTATTATTGTAATGCATATCAGTATAATAGGTAATTTAAAAATATCAATTAAATTAGCTTTAAATCATATATTAATTACAAAAAAAAACTATCAATGCTTGAAAGTAATATTATTTTATAAGTTATGGAACATTTGGAAAAGGCAAATAATTCTAAAATCATTGGAATGTGATTATTAATAGAACTTTTAAAAATTATATTAACATCAAAAACTAATAAATTAAATAGCATGAGTTGGCTTGTGATATTCTGAAATTTTTAAAAATTTAAAATGAGTAGTATTCAATATGATAGCTTATAGGAAATTAAAATAAAATAATTAAAAAGATTATGAAAATTTCAAAAAAAAAAATATGTTATAGAAAATCCAGTGTAATTCGTAACAAAAAAATTAAGTTAAAATCCATTAAGAAAGAAAACTTGTGTCATTGAACAAAGTTAAATTGTCAATTATTTGAATATGTTTGACACTTGCTCTTTTTTTACTTAAGATATTTTTTAAAATTTAAAGTGAGTAGTATTCAATATGATATTTTATAACAATTAAAAATAAAACAATTTAAAAGGTTATGAAAATTTTAAAAAAAAAAAAAGACAACAACAAAAAATTCAGTTAAATCCATTGCCAAAAATCCAGTTAAATCCATTAAGCAGAAAAACTTGTGACTCTGAAAAAAGCTAAATTGTCAATTATTTACGCATGCCCAGCATTTGCTCCTTTTTACTTAACCAGATTTATTATTAATTTTTATTTATTGTTCACTTATTTTTTCAAGTAGTTTTTTTTTTGTTTGTTTTTGGTGTTAAATTTTTTTATATATTCTTAAGTTGATTTATATTATATTTTAACACCTAAAATAATTTATCTATACTTAAATCAAAATTAACTTTTTATTAAACTAATTCAAATGTTCGTACTCCTGAACTCAATTATTAGATTTGAAAAAAACGTGAAGTCACTTAAACATAATTAAATTATTATATTTTAAAATAATTAATGGTATGTAAAAAGAAAAAACAACAAACATCATAAAAAAAAATATGTGTCATAATAAATTAGAAGAAATCTATAGAATTTGAAAACTATGACCTATTAATTTATTAACATCTTTTTTATTATAAAATTAAAACTTTAATTTATTTTTAGTATATGCATTTTTAGATGATCATTATGTAAGAAAAGTTAAATTATGTTAATAGAAACGTGAGTTTTTAATAGAAATTAGTATATGCATTTCTAGAAATTAATTCTAGAAATGCATATAGAAATTAGCTCTAGAAATGCATTTTTAGAATAATCATTATGTAAGAACTAACTTATTTTTAGTATATGCATTTAGCCACGTTTCTAGAAATTAGTTCAAAATTAGAAGATAATTTACTTAATTTAGCCAAATCATGGTTTTTTTTGAAAACATATTTTTTGGAAATTGGTTCAAATTTAATTAATTAGCTATCTCTATTAATTTAAATAAATAATTAGCATTAGTTAAAGAAAATTAAATTTTGGACCAATCACTCAAAGGGATTATATTTTTTTAAAAAAAATAAATAAATTGAGACTTTAGAGCACAAAGAGATTAGAATATTTTGCTAAAATATTAAAGATAGCTATATAGATATTTTTGACATATGGTAATAAAAAAAAGATTATATTGGTTGAAAATATTTTTTTAGCAAATTGGTAGGAAGCCCATATAATTTGGTACAAAATATATTTTTCATAAATATGAATTTTCAAAAATTCGTGTAAGTTGGCTGACAATATATATCTATTTTAAGCAATTAGCAATGAATAAAGAATTGATAGAAAAATATATATTTGAAATAAATTGGTGAGAGTATATTCCAAAATTAGATAGTTATGCAATCTTTAAATTAAATATTTGAAAAAAAAATTAGTAAAATTAATTTAACCAATCATAGAATGCTATATGTTATTATTAGAATTAAGTAATTTCAAAATATGAAAAAATTAAGTTAAGTGTTTTGAGCTTAAAAACATAAGGATATTTTGAAATAATATAATTGATAGATAAATAATTTACTTTGTATATATAATGTTAATAGAATATAATAGAAGAACAAATATATGAATATAGTTGCAAACAATTAAAGATATATAAATTTAAAAGTAATTATACTTATTTATTTTGAGGTTTAAACTTATTATATGAATTTTTCCCGTAATTTTTAAAATTACATTGACCTCTTTTGTTAGTAATTTCAAAAAAACGACGTTAACTAAAAATAGTATTTTACTATTTTACTCTTATAATTAATTAAAAATTTATAAAATTAAAATTTTCAATTCTACCGGGACGCGCCACCCACGCCTCTGCCAAACCACCACCGAGTATCACACACTGCCGCCGACACTAGACCACCACAACGCCACCGCTGCTACTCGTTGCCACCACCTCTTATGCTGTTGGCCACCACCAATCGCCGGTGTCCCTCTCGTTTTTTTCTCTCTCTCTCTCTCTCTCTCATCTCTCTCATACCACTCGATTCTCTCTCTCTCTCGCTCTTCTCCCTCCACTGCCAACTACCAACCAACATCCACTACCACACCAACATTAACCCTTTTTATTCCTTTGTTCTTCGCCTCTTCCTCTGGTCTTCGATATAGCGATGATAGTTCTGGGTCCACCACCACAACCACGCACGCCAAATTCACTGGCAGATAGACTAAAATCGACGCCAAATAGATTGAAATCGCACCGCATAACCAAAGAAAATAGTTTGAATTGTAATCGATTTCAAACCCTAGAACTCCATTTCATGGGTTTGTGTGTGAGAGAGATGGATCAATGGTCGCTGATCTGCAACTTCGTGGCCAGGGGAGCGACGACTAGGGGTCACTGGTGAGGAATCGACGAGGAGAAGGGATAGCGACAGGGGAGGTTTGTCGACCACAGGTTGTCGATGGCGAGAGGGGGTAGCGACTGTGGCTCTCATCCCCAAATAAACCCCAATATCTGAAATTAGCAAATTTTCCACCAGCGAAGCTTGTGTGTGTGTGTGTGGTGTCTGTGTGTGTGTGTGTGTGTGTGTGAGAGAGAGAGAGAGAGAGAGAGAGAGAGAGAGAGATAGCAAGAGGGAGGTTTGGCGACGTGGGTGGGTGCGACGGAGGCGATGAAGGGCGGCAGTGTCTCAGGCGGCGATAGCAAGAGGCGGCGACGGTGAAGACGAGGTGTTACGACAGCGACTCTGGAGCAGAACGAGAGAGAGAGAGAGGGGGAGATGGAGTTTTGGTCCAGAACGGCGAACGGCAGTTTCGATGCACCAGTTTTGACGGTGGGGAACAACGTGGAGAGAGAGAGAGAGAGAGAGAGAGAGAGAGAGAGATTTGTAAGAGTTTTGGAGATCAGATTTGTGGAGATCAGATCGGCGAACGGCGGCGAACGACAGTTTTGATGCACAATTTTGATGGCGACGAACGACGTGGAGGGGGAGAGAGAGATGGAGAGAGAGAGGGAGGGATATGTAAGTTTTGGAGATCAGATTTGTGAACGATGGCGAACGGTGGTGAACGACGCACGATTTCGACGGTGGCAAACGGTAACGACGGTGAATCAATTAATCCTTCTGAAATTAGTAAGGGCAAAATGGAAAAATAAATAAAATATTTAACGATAAAATATTTTGTTCCGTCAATTAACAGGAGAGTTAAAATAAAATACAAAAATAAAACAGAATAGAGGACAATGTAATTTTAGAGATCGAAGGTTCCTGTAATAAATTTAAATCTAAAGGGAGGTAAGTGTAATTATCCCAAAAATTTAAAAATATATATTTTTTATTTTTACTACAAATATTTTTTAAATTATGTTGATAAAATAGTATTTATAAATAAAAATCTAAAAGTATATATCTAATAATGTTAACATTTGATTTATTTTTTATATATAATGTTAATAAAATATAATAGAAAAGAATTGAAGGACATTACAATATTAATTATATAATCATTGATGATTAAAAGATCAATGACTAACTTAAATGTATATTTTTTATTTTTATAAATTCAAAAATCTTAAAAATTTAGAATGAGAGTTTCATGCTCAAAAAAATAATAACGTTTTACAATAATATATAGTATAGATAAAATAAATATATTTTAATAATATATTAAATATTTAAAATTTAATTAAAACAATAAATTGCACTTGTGAAGAAAATATTGGGTTAAAGTTATTTTTTGGATAATATTTTTTTAAATTATTTAATTTTTATTAACATCTATACTATATAATAAAGTAAATATATTTTAATAATATATTAAATACTTAAATTTTAATTGAATTAATAAATTATACATGTGAAGAAAATATTAAGTTGAAGTTATTTTCATATTTATTCTGGATAACTTTTTTAAAAATTTATTTAATTTCTATATAACAACATTAATTAATAAATCACAAAATTACTTTAGTTTTACATTAGTTTCACGTCTCATTTTAAGATGAACTAAATACAATGTTCTTTGTAATTCAAGTTGTTTATTTTAAATTTTATTTATGAATCTTAGGATATTTAAACTAATTACATGATCATTATATTAGAAAAATCATAAAAGGTAACTTTTAAATTTTACGTATCTTAATAATTTTTATTTTTTTTTATAATTAATATTCAACAAAATCTCAAAACAATCACTTTATTTTCCCTAATTATTTGTATGATTAACTATATTTCTTACAAAATCTCTTTTAAGAATTTTTTTTTAAAAAATTCTTTTTAAATTTTGAATATTAAAATTTGACAACTTTTTCGAGTCGATAGCTAATAAAATATTTTAAAAATATTTTTAATTCAAATATCTGAAAAAATTGAATTAAAAATTTGAAGGTCCCAGAGCACTAACGAAACTCTATTTCTGTTAATATATATAAATTTGCTTTATAATAGTTTCTAACTTCCCACGTAGACAAAGGTATTTACCATCTATTACAAACTAACAAAAAAATAATAATGATTTCGTTTAATATCTTAATTTATAATTTAATTTTTTACTTTTTGACTTTAAGATAAATTTGTAAAAAATTAAATTGGTTAAAAATTGATTTTAAGTCACCATGTAGAAATTTTTTTTTTGATTTGATATTTGATTTTTGGTGATTTTATGAAAAAAAAAATTAATTAAAAATTTAACTTTGCATGCATTCATTTAGTACGTTATAATGATAAACTTAAATATCATACTAAAAGTTTTATAGTAAAATGAAGATGCATCAATTTCTCATTTAAAATTTATTATTTGTTGCATAGTTCGAATATATGTAAAATTAATGTGTAAGTTTCTTGTTCATTTTATTTATAAATCTAGTTTTCTCATTCTCACTATAAATTACCAAAAAAAAAAAAAAATTGATATGTGATTTGCTGGTTTAAGGTGCAAATGCATAACAAAACACGAATTATTAGTTCTATATTTTTTTAAAATTTTCTAACAATGAAATATTCAATAATAATTCATGAATATAGTAGCAAATCACATGAAATCTCTAATCTTAATATTTTTTTAAAATTAATCTTAATATTTTTAAAAATATTATCCAAGGAAATGAAATAAAACATTTTAGTTATATGTAGTACTCTAATAGGCAAGTAAAAGAAACATCCTCCGTGACCCCGCCACTCATCTTCCTCATATCCAATGGTGTTCCTACCTCTCTCGCGGATCAGACGGGGGTGATCAAAACCCTTTCTATCGTTCATGGAGAAAACACAGGATCTTCTTCTTAAGCAACTGATCAGTCTAAGCTTTCAAAGCGTCAAGAATTACGGAACGTTTGCCGCCATACATGACCTCATCCAGCTCTCGATTAATCTAAGCTTTTCTCTCTCTCTCTCTCTTTCTCTAGACAAGGACAAGTTCGTCAGCACCAGCACCGACCTCTCATGTGCCCTTGCTACTCATCTTTCTCATTCAGCACCGTCAAAGCTCTTGAATCTCTAAACAAAGCTCCAAATCTAAATATAAACAAATCTCCCACGTACCTTCCAAACAAAGATCTTGAATTTCTAACATCTTTCCCTCCATCTCTGTGAAATATGACTCCAAATCTGAACCACTGACGACGACGACATTCTTCCATTCAGATTTGCTTTCATCCAGATTTGCAGTGCTCATCATTCAAAGTGATAATTTTTGTTAAAGTGATAAATTTCTCTTAAAGTAATAAATTTATCAAAAGTTAAACTGATAAATTTCTGTTAAAATAATAATTTTTTTTAAAGTTATAAATTTATCAAAAGTTAAACTGATAAATTTCTCAGTTTAACTGAAAAATGTTATGAATAATTCTGTTAAAGTGATAAGTTTATCAGAAGTTAAACTGATAAATTTTTATTAAAGTAATAAATTTCTCTTAAACTGATAACTTTCAGTTAAAGTGATAAATTTTTTTTTGATGACATAGAACGATAGAATTAATCAGAAATACAATATTTGAAAACTAAATCTCGAATGTGATTCGGAATTGTCATGGTCCAGATTTGGCATCCTTCCATCAAGAGCGTCAGTCTTGACAGGTCATGCACGACACTATTGTCTTGTCTTTTGATATGAGGACACACAAAAGTAGGGATAGATCGACAAAGATCCCGACTTTCATCAATGAGGTTGCCAAAGAGAGAGAGATCTTCATCAGTCGAATTAAGCGCAGTGATCACCCTTAAGGAGTCGCCTTCTAGGTGGACTTGGCTAATCCTTCGTTGTAGAGCAAAGCGTAACGCAAAAATTGCACTGGCAGCTTCCGCATGGTCAGCGTCAAAGGAATTCCGAACATGCATCATCCCTGCAGCAATGGGCATACCATGTTCGTTACGAGCAATGAACCCTAGTCTGGCTCTACCATCCTTGCATCGTGCTCCGTCAAAGTTGATCTTTATGAAATCTCGTGCCGGACGCTCCCACTTCAAAATGTGATTTGAGCTAGTTTTTCCATAGCTGGTGGAGGCCACAGTGTTGAAATCAGCCAACATTTTTCCCATTAATGCAACAATTTCCCCAGGCTCCTTGGGAGTTTCTATTGGCTGACTTATCAATCTCTGGTTCCTCTCAGTCCAGAGTCGCCAACAAATCATGCAGAAAAGGTTGAAAGCATCCTTATCCAAAGTGGTATGAACCAATTCAGCCCATAGTCGAAAATCGCCCCTTCCTTCGAGATGTTGCCAATCCCCCAAATTAGGGACATGGCACCAAACCTAATTGGTGTATGTGCAATCCCTCAAGTAATGAATAATAGTTTCAACCTGCTGCCCACGAAAGACACACGTGGAGTCTTGAATAATCTTCATTTGAAAGAGGTACAGTCTGGCCGGTAGAATATTAGTGCGGGCTCTCCACATGAAGATCTTTGCCTTATTTGGAATTTTTGTTGATCAGTCCCTTTCCAAAAGCCGGTTACCGCTGAGGTGTCTGAGCATCCTGGTATGTCTTCCTGTGATCCCACAGCTAGATGATATCCTGACCGGACTGTGTATCTCCCGTGTGTTGTGTAGTGCCATATAATTTTATCCTCCTGACAGCCCAGACTGATGGGGATTGCGCTAATAAGATCATTCACATGGGGGAGAAACAGATGACTTAAAAGATCAAAATTCCAGCCCTCCTTGTTCCCTTGTAGAAGTTGTGCAACTTTGAGATCAAGCTCGTTGATTCTCCCTGGGCTAATTACTGTGAAATTGGGTCCCCTAGGGATCCATCTATCCTTCCATACCCGGATCTGTTCTCCATTGCCCACCCGCCATCTGGTTCTATTTTTTCAGAATTTTCAGTCCCTCAATGATGCTCCTCCAGGTGTAGGGGGAATTTGGTCCCGCCTTTGCTCCTAAAAGGATAGTTGTGGAGAAATATTTGGCTTTTAAGAATCTCCCCACAAGAGAAGAGGGGTTGCTTAGAATCCGCCAACCTTGTTTCGCCAGCATTGCTAGGTTAAACCACTCTAGGTTCTTGAAGCCAAGACCCTCGTGTGTTTTGCGTACACAGAGGTCGTTCCACCTTCGCCAGTGAATCTTCTTTCCCTTCTCCGATCCTCCCCACCAATACCTAGCTATGATAGCTGTTATCTCCTCACACAACCCTAACAGGAGCTTAAAAATGGACATAGTATAGGTTGGAATAGCTTGGGCCACCGTTTTGATGAGAACATTTTTCCCTGCCTGTGATAACAGTTTCTCCCCCAGCCCTGGATGGCAGCCTAGATCCTATCTTTGATATGCTTAAAGATCTCCTTCTTGGATCTACCTATCAGTGATGGCACCCCGAGATACCTCCCTTGTTCATCCACAACATTGATACCCAGTACACCCTTGATGTTTGACACATAGAGAGGAGGAGTATTCTTACTGAAAGAAATAGCTGACTTGGTTGAGATTTATCTGTTGGCCAGAAGCTTCTTCATAATCCTTTAGAATATCCCTAATAGCTTGTGCTTCTGCAATGTTTGCCTTGCTGAAAAGGAGACAATCATCGGCAAAAAGGAGATGAGAGATACGTGGTCCAGTTCTACATGTCCTGATTCTATGAATTACATCCTCTGTTTCTGTCATTTTCAATAACACTGAGAGCCCTTCCGCACAGATCAGAAAGAGATACGGAGAGAGTGGATCGCCCTGTCTTAGCCCTCGAGATGGCTTTTTGGATGAGAAAGGTTTTCCATTCACCAAGATCTTGTAGCTTACGGAAGTAATGCATCTCATCACCAACTGAACAAAATTATCCACAAAGCCTAGCAGCTTCATCATTGCCTCCAAAAAAAACCACTCAACCCGATCGTAGGCCTTGCTCATGTCTAGTTTCATTGCCATGATACCCTCCTTACCAGATCTTTTGTTCTTTAGGTGATGAAAGAGCTCTAGTGCAATCATAATATTGTTAGAGATAACTTGTCCTGAGATAAAGGCACTTTGGGCTTCGTGGATAACATCTGAAAGAGCCAACTTCAGTCTGTTTGCTATGGTTTTCGCAACTATCTTATAAATAACATTGCAGAGAGAGATAGGGCAGAACTCACTTGCCTTCCTTGGGCATTTAACCTTTGGGATTAACACAATGAGGGTATCGTTGATAAGTTCAGGAGACTCTGATGAGTTAAGAATGGAAAGGATAGCTTCTAACACATTATCGCCAACTGTACTCCAGTACCTTTGAAAAAAACCAGTAGGCTTTCCATCTGGCCCCGGGGCTTTCATTGGAGCCATTTGGTCAAGAGCCTTCTTTACCTCAAGCGCATCATATTGCTGTACAAGAAAACTGTTCATCTCCACTGACACTTTCCTCTGCACCAACTCTGCCCACTGATCACCAATCCTTGGATTGGAGGATCTGAAGATCTCGGAAAAATAATCTGTCAAAATTCCATTCACAGCTTGCGGGTCTGTATGCCAACCTCCACCCCCATCTGCTAGGCCCAAAATTCAATTCCTCTTCTGTCTAGTGGATGCCTTAGCATGAAAAAAGCCAGTGTTTCTGTCCCCCAGCTGAAGCCATTCCACCCTACTCCGTTGTTTCTACATTTCCTCCCCCCGGTACAGAAACTCTTCTAGTTGTTTTGATAAGGTCGCCTCAAGCTCCCCATTATCACCAAATGGGAGGCTAGTCTTCATTCTGCTTAGCTTCTCAGTTAATCTCTTGATCGACCTTTGGACATGGCCAAAAGATCTTTTGTTCCATTCTACCAGGGAGTTCTTTGTGTTTGCGATCCGTTCATTAATGGCCTCTAAACCCTCTCCCGCCACCGGCATGTGCCACGCATGATTGATGATATTCTCGCAGTCCTCCGACCTCATCCACATCTTTTCGAATCTGTAGAGTTTGGATCTAATTTGCCCACCTCGGGAGACTGCATCTGCCTCGTAAAGAACAACAATGGGGACATGATCCGAGCAGTGACACGCCAACGTACGAACCGAGGCTTATGGGAATAAGCTCCCCCAACTCCCAGTCATCAGTCCTCTGTCCAGTTTGGCCCGGACTAAGTCCACCCCTCTCCGCACATTGCTCCAGGTGAAAGAGCAGTCAAACGGACCAGCATCAATCAGATTGCAAACCTCAGTTGCACATCTGAATGACTCCATCTGCCAGATTGCCCTTTCCTCCGTCCCAAAGTGCTCATCCCTGTTCAGAACCTCATTAAAGTCGCAAATACACAGCCATGGATACTCACATACGTCAGCCAGCCTTCTAAGGAGTTCCCATGAATGCTTTCTCATGGAAGTTTGGGAGTTCCGATAGAAGCCCGTAAGCCTCCATCGCTTGTTTGTAGTGTCTCCATAAACCATCGCATCAATGTGGCCCATACAGTAAGACTTGATATTAACATTACAATTCTTCCAGAGGAGACCCAGTCCCCCAGCTAAGCCTTCTCTCTCTACCCATAAAGCACTGCGCATACCCAATCGAATCCTCTTAGTTTCCCACTTGCATTTCGGTAATTTCATTTCCATAACAAACACAATGTTGGGATCTTCAGCCTTTATCAACGATTAAAGGCTACGAACTGTTCGGAGGTTTCCAAGCCCCCGACAGTTCCAGTTTAAGATTTTCATAACTCTCGGTGGGGCTTAGAGTCAGCCACCACCGATTGTGTAGGTTGGAGGAACGCAACAGAGAGAGTAGATCGCTGTGACTTCTTTGAGCTCCCTGCAGCCGTGCCAGATGGGGTGTTATCAGACATGAGGCCTTCGCCTTTGCGCTTTTTACCTCGGTCGTGTTCAACATGCATGGAAGACCCCCTAGCTGATCGTGCCAATTTCTTCCATGAGCCAGCCTTAGTTCGGCGGATACCCGAATTGTGGTGGGTGTCTTCATTAACTTTTGGATTATAAGCAGCCTCTGCCTTGAAAGTAACAGAAGCGGGTCCACCATCCAGCCCCAGTTCAGGACGGTCTAAAGGTTTTAAATGATTTGATTGGGTCAAGACACGGGCGCATCCATCAGACAGGCTGGGCACAGAAAAGGGGAGGTCAGTTTCCATAGGAGAAAGATCTACTCCTCCATTCACGATCATACCATCTTCGGCTTTGAAAATGTACCCCGTTTGACCACCCGCGCCCTGTAAGTCATCCTTAATCACAGGAGCACATTCCATGTTCAGAAAATAATCTGTTGTAATGATAACATGGTCACACGCTCCTAGCTCCTTACATGGAAACCCGAACGGGATTGTCGCAGTCTTGGGCGGAGATTCAGGATGCTCTAAGGAAATTGGACTGATACCCGATTTCTATGATACTACCAACTTTACGGAGGGATTTGCGTCGGAATTTACTTTCGGCAGGATTCCCCAATCTATGGCGAGAATTGTAGGAGATGTTGCCATGTATATGTCTGAACAGATGCTGCTTTCCAAAACAGGATGCGCTCCCAACGGTCGGCATTGCTGAGAGATGGTGACCGGTGATGCTTGATTCGCCGGCGTGATATTGTTTTCCAACTGGAGATGCTGAGGCGTAACACCCAGCTTGTCCGGAACCGCCTCCTGCAGAAGCAGGTTCTGAGGTTGCGCCGTTGGTTGAGTCATCATTGCGTCGCCCACTGCAGATGCAGTCAGTTGAAGTTTCAAAGAAGATAATTCCGCCACTGGTTGCCGGGGGGGGGGGGGGGGGGGGGGGGGGGG
>JAULJZ010060271.1:0-13562 GCA_032270985.1 Heliamphora pulchella
GGGCATATCCTCGTAAGACCATGCAAATACATTTTTAAATTCTTTTAATAAAGTTATTAATTGTTCACGTTCAACTAAGGATAAAGAACAAACTTGTACATTTTGTGGGTTAGTTTCATTACCTAGATTTATTGACAAAGTATCTTCAATTATTGGTTTGGTGTGCATTTCTTCTTCTCTTTTTATTAAAAATTTTATTTCTTCGGGGATATCTCCATTGAATTCAAAATCATCAAAAAGCGTATGAAATAAATCAAACAAAGCAGAGTAACCAGAAATCTCATTCATTTCATTGAAGAAAGAGAGAATTACAAGCTCAAAGGCAAAAATAGGAGGAGGTGCACAAATAAACAGGTCCTCGACCACAAACTCTGACTTAAACCCAGACCCAAGACAGACAACATGCACATTACCAGACTCTAAGGTTCAGTTCTTTACTTCCTTTACAGCCACATCTACAATGAGCTTGGTGCAGTCGATTGGTGCACTGAAGCCCATCATAAAGCAACCTTGATCAGTTATGTGCAGCTGAGCCATCTTTTCATTGAACAACACTCCCATATCAATACCATCAAGCTTGTCGGCCCAATCTTCTTCTTGGATCTTCTTTCCTTCCTCTTTCCCTTTCACTGTTTCATCTTCTTTCGTATCAGACAATTGATGGCCAAAGAAGATATCTAATCATGGCAGCTTCTAATTGGTTTCTTCATCGATCCATGGCTTCGGGAAGCCACAATACGGAAATCTTCTCCTTCCTTAACAAAGTAACCGTTGAGCATTCCCGAGTATTTAGCCTTCTATCCCCTTTTAGGCCCTTCTAAATCCTCTTCCGTCAATTTATATCCAAGACCGAATCGGCGCAAAACTGGCAATACCTGGATAGGCTCCGAAATACCCTACTGTTTGCGACCCAACCCTATTCCTGGGAAGTAAGATATTTGTCTCATCATTGTAACTACTCGCGGGTTGATGTAATTCTCCTCCTCCTTTAATCGCATCTGCACAGCTTGAGTTTCATCGAATTGGAACCCACTTAACGTCACATCCCCTTCGCCATGCTGAACCTCCAAGAGAGTCGAGCCTTCTCCTCTTCGGGGTTGAATACTATCTTCTCCGTGGATGGTCAGCACTACCCCGTTCTTTATCAATTTTTGCTTTTGATGGAGAGTAGATGGCACTGCATGGACGTTCGGGTTAGGCAGCCAAGGCCTGCCCAACAACAGATTGAAGGAGGCTGGCACGTCCAGTATAAGGAATTCAACTGACATCTCTAGAAGCCCCATTGATATAGCAAATGATACTAGTCCCAATACATCCCTCCTCATGTTATCGTAGGCCCGAACTCCTTGACTACAGGGCGTGAACTGGTCCGGCTTCATCCCTAGGAAAACTGCAGTCCTGAGTGGGAAAACGTTCAAGGCTGACCCGAGTGTTACTGAGACCCACTTTTTTAAACACTTGACTGTAATGTGCAGAGGCTTATTGTGATTCTTTCCTTCTAATGGTAAATTTTTCTCCGAAAAAGAAATCACTTTCGGCTCTGCAGCTGGAAGTATTAATCTAATCAACTGTTCAGGGGTCACATCTATCGATACATTGGCTTTGTTCAGAACTTTCAACACAGCTTACCAGTGCCGATGTGAAGCCATCAGCAAGCCCCATATGCTAATGTCAGCCTGTCTTCTTCAGCTACTTCAGTACAGCGTCATCCTCTTCTTCTTGTTCCTTCTCTTTTCCTTTCCCGCTTGTCTGTCCTTTTTCCAACTGAGCCAGCTTGAAATGTCGCCCACTCCTAGTCAAATGTTCCACACCTTCCTCGAGATCCCATAATTTTGGTATTGTATTTTCAGTCTGTCTTACCTCATCTACGAACAGGGGGACTTTCAAATACCCACAGATCATTTAAGTCACTGATTGTTGCTCTTCCTTTTCTTTCCTCGTCATCTTCAATGGCCCATGTGTTGTCAATCTCTTCCCAAATGTCCTCTTCAATAAAACCCGCATGTTGTTCTCGAGCGGTCCAGAAGTCAATTCACTCAACCCCGTCAATTTCAGCACGACCCTCACTAACCAATAGGATTGCATATCATCAACATATATCTCCTCCTCAAAAAGTTGAAGAAGGGTATTTCCATCGAGCACATGGCCGAGCCAAATAGTCCAATGGCCAGTCGTCTTCCTCATTACGCTCCTCTTCTTCGTGGTTAACTTGGATTTCCACTCGATACTCCTCTCAGGCATCATTGTTCCATTCTTCCATCATATTCCAGTCATTTCCATCCATAATCAGTGAACATGCTGCCTAATCCTCAATAGCTGAAACATACGGGTGTGGCAGATGCGCTGAACAGATGTACTGGCTCGAATCTTCTGATTGCCCCAGAGGCATGTAGTTTACTCCAACCTGCTTGGCATGGTTTAGCAGAGGGTTGGTCGTGACATTTGGCTTTAAAGTTGCAGATGATGGAGAGATTACTTTGTTATTGATGAGATCCTGGATCTCATGTCGGAGCCTCATACACTTATCAGTCAAATGTCCGTGACCCTGGTGGTAGACACAGTATTGAGAAGCATTATACCGCAGCGGTAGGGGATTAGGTACAGGCATGGGGTCCAATGGCTCGATAAGCCCCTTCTCGACAAGTTAATTCAGGGCTGTGGATAATAAAATTTTGAGGGGAGTGAAGACTCTCCTTGGCCTTTGTTGCGGCTTCTGACTATTGTTTGATTGTTGGGCGGAGGATGAAGGGTTCAAAGGTTAACCTCGTTCGAACAAGAGATGAGTTTGGCAGAAGCAGTTTCATTTTGGTTGTTAGCAGGGAAGGTCCTTCTTGGTTTTTGACTGGGCTCATCTTTCTCAATGTCTCCAGACTAAATGGCATCCTCAATCTATACTCTAGCGTCAAATAGCTGCTCAAAGATAGAGAGCGGATGTGTGATAAGGTAACGCTTCAGAGGGGACTATAGGTTTTTCACCACGATTCTCACTTATTCTTCCTTAGTTGGTCAATTCGTCATTTCGGCTGCCTTCCCTCTCCACCCGATCAGAAAATCCACAAATGATTCCCTATTTTCCTGGCAAGTTGTTTCTAGCTCTCGGGTGGTGACGTCCAACTGAACGTTGTAACTCTATTGACTGATGAAAGTAATGGCTATATCCTCCCAGATTCTAGTCTTAGCCACCTCTAGGGAGAGAAACCACCTTTGTGCTGCCCCAAAAAGCGATCGGTGGAACAATTGGGCCTTGAGCTGATCGTCGATCCCCATGGGGGAGAGAGTATCGACATACATCCTCAAGTGGATTCGGGCATCTTCGGTCCCGTCAAACTTCTCCATCTCTGGCACCTTGAATTTTCGGGCAGTTTAGCGTCTGGAAATAAACACAAACCGCCTACATCCAGCATGTATTCTTCCACTCTCTTTGTCTTTCTCAGTTCCTTCTCCGTTCTATCAATTTTCCCTGCCAATTCAGACTCCATGGACTGGGTAGTGTTCTCTTTTTCTAACACAATCGGGCAGGGAACCCGAGGTGGCACGGCAACTTACGGTGCATCTTGCCCCTAATTATCATCCTAGAAGTCTTTGCCGTTCTCATTCGTATCATCCGGTTGTCCATTCACGCCGGGCAGACAGGCCTAAATCGCCCGGAGCTGTACTTGGCACTAATTTTGAGCCTGGGTTTGCTGCTCCACGACCCATTGTATCTTAGTGATTGCCCTCATCAGAGTTATCAGATTAACTTCATTCTATACCATTTCAGATGATTCAGCTGGCTGTTCAGATACCCTATAGAGTTTGTCTGTCTGTCACTGATCGAGCCCAGACACGTGTCGATTGTAATCTTCCCGACTCAATGATCTAGATTCGAAGAAAACCTGGATCCCAAAAGCATAATAATCAAACGCTTCTTGGACAAGAATTCTGACGACAAATAGCAAGCATCCTAGATACCCGAAATAGCAAACCATAAGTAGACAATCACTGAAGCAGAAATAATGCCCTTGTCGGGCTCATACTGGCAGCATAACAACAGGACGACCCTGGATGACGGCTAAGGAGAAGATCAACCAAATTCTAGAGGGAAGGTTTATCTAAACGGAGAAACGGGCAGCACTCCGGTAAGAAGATAGTTCTAACCCTCAAGAAATCGGTTCGATCTAGGATTCTAAAAGAAAATGGGCAGCACTCCGATAGGAAAACAAGACTAGCTCACACGGGTATAACAAAAGTTCAAAGGAAGCGAGCCTAATACAACAACGGGGAAGAAACCAACAACTCGGGAAGAACCCAAAAGAGAGAGAAACTATCTTGGAGACTTCAAAACAAAACACTAGTATGACCCCGAGAAGAAAACTACAGTATAAAAACCAAACAAGGTGAAGAACAAAGCCTGGGTAAGAACCCAAAGGCAAAAAGCTAACCTAAACAACAAGGGATAACAGAAGACCCGGGTCGAACCTTAAAAAAGGAACTAGCTTAAGCCAAACAAACAATCCTAACAAACACAAACAAAACATTCAATTAAGAAAACACATAATCCTACTAAGGTCAGAAGCACCTAATGGAGGGTTCTAAGCTACTATATCCAAAAGGCCAGTTTTGGTCAATTGAACAGGGTACTTTCTGAATAGAGCTGGGTATATACCTCACATGCCTGAAATGGTGCAGGACATGGTCAAACAGTACGCCTGAACTGTTTTACTGCACCTATGATAGCGTACAGTCCGTAAGAGTTGCCTGCCTTTCCAATAATCTCTGAAACAGATAAACGATCGGGGCATCGAGTCGACCAGGCAGGGGGATTGAAGAACAATGCACATGTATGCGAGAATGCAAATGAGAAATACATATTAAGAACCAATGATGTTTTCAAGTCTAACCTTCTTATTTGATTTTATATACCAGTCCCCAGTGGAGTCGCTAAAAAATACTGTGGCGCCAGGATTTTGGAATTTTTGGAATGGTCAAAAATATAAAAATTCAAAAGATGTTAACAAAATATTTTAACACCTTAAAAGCCAAATTTTGAAAATCCCTTTTTGTTGAAAATAGAGTCGCTACTTGGTTTTTTAGAAAAACCAAGAAAAAAAAATAGCTACTGATCTTTAAAACGTTTAACTAGAGAAAAAGGGTTCGGGAGCTAAGGTACGAATCAGGGAAGGTGTTAAGCACCCTGTTTGCCCAACCATAAGTGTCACGCCCCAAACTCTGAGTCACGTGAAACACCCACAAACAACCAAGATAGCACCCAAGCCGAGAATTCACACTCAATATAAAACATACATGCATTGTATATATATCCGCCCAACGGCTTATATTACACGACCCCAACGCCGGAAAACATGTTACAATATACATGTAACAGACATAACAAAAAGGAAGACTACAGCTCTTCCACCTCTCCGGCACATCCAGATTAACCTGCATGACCGGTATCTGAACAAAATCAAATCCCACGTCGTGAGCCAAAGATCAGCAGATACTAGACAACACATTCAATATAAGCTAAACATACTAGGAAAACGAGGTGCAGCTTTAGACTCTCTTTCAAGCCTTTAAAACGAGTTTTCACATGCAACGGGAAAGCGATGATACAACCATCTTTTGACTCACTCACAGGAGCCTTGAAAACAGTTTTTAGATCGCGATTCACACGACTCTTAAAAATAATTTAAAAATTAGTCTATTCGTCCCACAATGCAATACATACAAGTTATGAATCTTCTCGGACTTTCACCGATGGACCGCAACCCATGTCAATGCAACATAGAAGCATACAACTGGCCCTCACACGTAGAAACAACAGTTCTATCACATAGAAATAGATCCATACACAAACACACATTTTCGGAATAAAACAGTATACTACGAGGTAAAACCATAGACCACGGGGTAAAACCGCAAATCACGGGATAAAACCACATATTTATCGTAAGCCACGGGATGAAACCGCCGGCCACAGATTATACCACGGCATAAAACCACATGCCACAGGATAAAACCGCATACCACTGGATATGACCGCATATTATAGGATAAAAATGAATATTTCGGGATAATACTGAACATTACGGGATAACACTGAACATTACGAGATAACACCGAATCAAAACATGCATACTAAACCAAGATTTAAATGCATAAAGCCACGTACTATCACTATGTTACACAAATCGTGTCACATGCCACACACGCGACTCACACTGCACCTACAACCCATGCAACATGCATCATATGCTTCCATTCCTCATATTCCACATAACCATGCCTATAAAACTTCTGAATTTTAAAGCATGCAACCACGGTACACGTAACGATACCAAACCATGTAATCCACTAATATAATCCATACATAAATAAATAGTTATAAATGCACATAACCATGTATAACAATACATCACGACGCCACCCGTCAAAACATCACCCGAATGACCCGTTCACATACCAAAGCCCCTTCCACACACAGGGACAACCATCAACCCGCAAAATCAAGCCTAACCCTAAGGTCAACGTTAAACCCCTCAAACCACGAGGTCATAAAACACCACCTTTCCTCTAAAGGTGCCATGAGCCCAAACACGCTCCAAACCCAACCACAATGCACACAAATGTGCCCCGACAACCTGCATCTAACCATGCCCGTCATCCCCGAGGACGACACCTAAACAAACACCCGAAACCACGACACGACTCCCAAAGCCACAACCCGACCACCGAACCCCGAAAAGAATCTAATAGTATTTTAATTAATTAATCCCATAACTAATCAATTGAATACCATTGAAACTCAATCAAAAACCATGAACCAACCACCAAACCACCAACACAAAACTGCCCAAGTCCAGTCGACTAGACCCCAACCCCTAGTCGACTGTACAACACACTGGAATCTCACCAAAAATGCCTCAAAACATTGTCCAGTCGACTGACCCTCACGGTCCAGCCGACTGAACCCACAGAACCATGATCCATTCAACTGACCCTCACGGTCCAGTCGACTGAACTCAAGCGGAAACTGATTCCGAGCTACGAGTTACAACCTCCAAACCTCGATTCGAAGCCACCAAATAGCCATCTAATTCACTCGGACATACACACGCCCAGGCCTAACATCAAGACCTCAAAAGAAACACCCGACACCCGATTTCATCCACCGAAATCGCCAAAAAATGGTTTTTAGCCCAAAAACTCAACTTAATACAAAATCAGATCTACAACAACCTAACCGTTAAAAACTCATACGATTACACATAGCACCCTTATAAGATATGAGAGTCTAGGATCCTACGTCGGTGAGTTAAAAATTTGACGCCTTAAACCGCGTGCAATATCGAGCTTCGCCAGAATGGAATTCTATCCAGATGAACACGTAGCCCACCGTACCAAAAGCAAGGATCCGCTGTTGAATCGTTGAAAATCGAGCCTCGGGCCCCCGAGAAGTTAAAGAGAAGGTAGAGAAAAAAAAACTAACTGGAGAAGTTTTTAAAAATATCTTTTCATAATATCTAACTCCAGATATTTATAGGTCTCCAAAATATCTTTTTTTAAATTTTTCAAAATTCACACTGCAACGCCCCACGGCCCCGGGAACCTGTCCCGCAAGCATATCTAACCCCTATCATGCATCAAAAGCATTTAAACATGCAAAAGCAAAAATGCTAAACTTGCGTTGAAAATACTAAAAAGGAAAACGGGTCAGGGTCTCACAACTCTACCCCCCTTAAAGGAATTTTGCCCACAAAATTCAACGTAAGGTCAAAAAAACAACCACGTCAATCACAATCAACACAGGCATACGAGATGGTCAGCCAAACCATTCCTAGGATATAGTCAAATAAGGTCAGGCGTCCTAAACAACGGCCAACTATCTCAAAGACACGGGATCTCCAATCACCCCAACCTCGCATCCTCACCAACCATTGCCTCAACAACACAGCTCACCACCCACGGAGTCCATCACCAACTCCCAAACAGATACAATAAAGAATTGACCCAAAGCCTGCAGATTCAAAAAGTACCTCTGCTCGCTGAAGGCATATTTGCATCTTCTGGCACGACCGGTGCCCTAGATGAATCGGGATCTACGAGGGCATACGCTCGCGGCAGTGTCGCTCTGCCCTGTCCGCCATAACTCGGTGCTGTCGGCTGCCGTACCGACTAAACAGATGTACTCCCACCTGCCATCTGGGAAGTCTGAACCGCAGGATACTGCTGTCGCTCCTGCACATACGAACCCTCTGGAGTTCCCACTATACTCGGCGTACTCTCTCTGGGGACAAGTCCGGTGAATATGTCCCGTCTGACCACATCTATCACAAATCGGCAACTCCGTCCCCTGCGACTGATTCGGTATGGAACTCTAAGTTTGCCTCAACTATGGTCTCGATACTATCTCGATTTCGGGCAATCTGGCACACGATGCCCCGGCTGTCCACATCGATAACATCTGACCTCCCTCTGCTCTGGCCTCCCTGACGAAGCCACTGATGGTGCCGGTGTAGAGAACTGCTGTGGTCTAGATGGATGAAAGCTAGAACCAGAGGACCTCTGCCGCTTGCTAGAACGCCCACCTATTTGTGCCTCTGTCCCACCCTGATGTATCCGGGCCTCCTTGGAAGCTCGAATCTCTGTCGTGGTGTTCTCAACCCTCGTTGCTGCCCCTACCAGCTCTATGAACACCCAAAGTCCCATCGCGACCACACGCTCCCTGATCGTCGGCCTCAAGTCTCGCTCAAACCTCATCGATCGCAGCTCGTCTGTGCTCACTAACTCTGGTCCAAACCAGGATAAACTCGTAAACCTTGCCTCATATTGAAAAACATCCATGGCCCCTGGGTAAGAGTGTAGAACTCCTCCCTGTACAAATCCCTCTTCGAAGCCAGGAAGTCTTTCTCAAGAAACACTCCTGTAAAGGCTGCCCATGTGACGCCCGTAATGGTCCTCGCATACTTCCACCATAGGTGTGCCGCACCCCTCAGCTGGAAGGTAGCAAAGGAAACCCGCAACTCGTCCTCCTCAATCTGCAATGTGTCCAGGATCCGAGTCACCAACTCCAACTAGTCCATCACCACAATAGGATCAGGATCTCCCGCAAAGGTAGGTGGATCCATTCACCTAAACTCCCGCATCACTACTGTGGCCCTTGCCTCAGGTACTCCCTCTCTCTCCCTAACAGTCTCACCTCTAGCAACCAACTACTAGATAGAATCAACCAGCTCACGCAACAACTCCATCGTGTCCATCGGTCCCAGGGGAGCATTTGCATCCCCAGCATCAGGGATAGGCAAATCCCCTTGGCTAACACCATGGCCACGGCCTCGACCACGGCATCTCCCTCTCCTCACTGACATTGCGTCTATATGAAGAAGACAGAACATGAGATGCAGCACATAAGCATAAACCATATAAGTAGGGGTGTGAAAAAGGCCCGAGACCCGACGGGGGCCTAAAGCCCTCCACTGTTAGGCCTGGCCCGGCCCATCGCCAGGCCTGAGCCGGCCCAGCCAGTACTGTTAATGAGCTAGGCCTCGGCCGCACCCCCAAGCCCGTCGAGCCGGGCCGGCCTGGCCCAAAGCCCGACAGCCCACTCCCCCCTCAAACGGTCACATTTTTGGATGGACGGACCGGATGACTTTTTTTAAAAAATTAACGACTAAGATGTTTTGACCGTTGGACCCGGCCCAGCCCGGCCAACGGTTAGTTTTTTTTTTTTAATACAATTTTTTTCTTATAAATAGGGAGACAACCTTTCATTTTTGTTCATCCAAACAACTCTTTTCTCTCTTATTTTTCTCTCTAATTACTTGGTGATATTCGAGTTCGGTAATAATATTGGTGAATCAAGGAGTGAAGATCAAGAATCAATGTCACGCCCCAAAACCCGGGTCACGTTAAAATCCACCAAACATCCGTTTTATATGAAAATACAGGTTTTCATACATTGAAATCCGCATGTTAAAACCAATGAAATACCCAACAAAGTGTATCTCTCATATATAGATGATATATAGTTTCAACATGCATGCAGTATATCGCCTTACGGCGTACAAAACCTGCCTTCAAGAACAGACATATCAAAAAGGAAAACTATAAAAGTCTTCCGCCACCGTGGGCACCACCAAAGCTACTCCTCATCCACAGCATCACCTGAAAATGGTTTTACAGAAAATCCCACCCGTGAGCCGAAGCCTAATAGAAAACAGACTATAAAGCTGTGAAGCAGAATATGCAATCATATGGTGGGAGTGAACTCAACCGCAAAACCCAAAACGGTTTTCCATCTGACCACCACGTGTCTCAAAACGGTTTTATTTCATAAAACCCATGTTTTCAATCCTTAAAACCATGTTCTGCAGATAATGCAAATAAACCATCACAGTTAAGAAAAAACAGTAATCAAAACTTTGTTCCCTCACGGAATGTACCATCGTGCAAAAAGAAGAAGAATATGATCCTATGTACTGACTCTATCACACGACAGAGGTAACAACGATATCCCCATACATCATGGGACCGGTTAGATAAACATAAGTTCTATACAAAGCACCACAACGTAAAGCTCAATTGAAGGGCCCAAAATCTGAGGGTACAGAGCACCCAACCACTCAATTTACGGGGACTAACCCGACGGTACAGAGCACCTACACTGCGCACGTTTCCGGACTTACACCGAGAGAAACTCGTGCCAAATACACGTCATCCCGGTACATCTGGATAATCTTCTAAAAATTGAATCATTGCTCGACTATGAAAACATTTCTCAAATATACATTGTACATGCATATACAGATCCATCCATTAACATGGAGATCAAGATCCATCCATCAACATGGAGATCAACAAACATAACATGTAAAAACATGAGTTTCAAAACTATACAACATATGTATAAAAGATCCAATCCATGAACCATGGAGATCAAACCAAATATACGAAACCACATTTCATCAAAACGTTTTAGAAATTGAGCCTCAACCCCAAGGGTTGGCTCCAAACCTCCAGAAACATGTTTTTCATCAAAAACCAACCTTTTTCTCAAAAGAAACCCAACCTTTTTCTCCAAAGGAACCACCAAAAGGCCAATACAAACAGCCAACATTTCAGTCGATTGGACCCCACCCCAGTCGACTGAAAAACACTATGAAAAAACAATTTTTTGAACCAGAAAACATTTTAGTCGACTAACCCCTCAAGTCTAGTCGACTGAACTCATGGGTCCAGTCGACTGAACTTGCCCATAAAACTGTTTTAGCTACGACTTTGACCTCCAATCCTAAAACTAAGTTTCAAAAACACCCGTTCTGATACCTAAAGGCATACCCGAGCCCAAGGCTATCACAAACCATCACCAAAAACATCCAACACCCAATTTTATCCAATCGAAACGCCAAAAAATAGTTTTAACCCAAAACGGGATCTAGAACATAAAATCACATTTCATGCCTTTTTAAACGGTAAAAGTGCACAAGATTACATATTGCACCCTTATACAGCAGTAGAATATGAGATCTTACCTTATTGGGTCAAAAACCTAAAGCCTCGATCTACGTGCAAATTCGAGCTTCGTCGAAATCAAATTCCGTCCGGATGGATACGTAGACCATGAAGCCAATAGCAAGGATCGGCTGTTGGTCCGTCAAAAACTAAGCCCCGGGCCCTCGAGAAGTTAGAGAGAAGGCAGAGAGAAAATGGAAGAAACTTAAGAGTTAAGTTTTGAAAATGTCTTTTGAAAATATCTAACTCCAGATATTTATAGACCTCCAAAATATCTTTTTTTTTTTGAATTTTTAAAATTCGCACCATAACTCCCTGCTGCCCCCGGGACCAACCCCGCATGCTCAAAATAACCAAAACATGCATCAAAACTCATATAGGAATAACAAAGCAAAAATGCTAAAAAGGCGTCAAAACACCTAACATGCATATATATCAAAAACTCAAATGGTACAGGGTCTCACAACTCTCCCCCCTCAAGGAATTTTGCCCCTGAAATTCACTACAAGGTCACGAGGTAAACGACTCCGGGTATCTAGCATGAACCCCAGGCTCAAGCTCCCAAGTCGCTTCTTCAACCCCGTGATAAAGCTACTGAACTTTGACATAAGCAATTGTTCTCACCCGTAACACCTGTTCTTTTGTATCCAGAATCTTCACGGGACGCTCCTCATACGTCACATCCTCATCAACCCGTAACTTAGTCTAATCTAACTCGTGAGACGGATCCAGCTCATACCTCCAAAGCATAGAAACATGAAAGACGTTGTGCACAGATGCTAACTGAGGTGGCAAAGCCAGACAATATACTACCACCCCAATCCTTTCTAAGATCTAAAACGGTCCAATAAAACGTGGTGATAGCATCCCGCTATAACCAAACCTCATCAACCCTCTGCGAGGCAAAACCTTCAAAAACACATGATCCACCACAGTAAACTCTAACGGTCTCCTCCTCCGATCAGCATAACTCTTCTGGCGACTCTGAGCTATCACCCGTCACTGATGAATCACTGCAATCACCTCTGTCGTCTCCTGCACTAGATGGGGTCCCAAAACAGCGGTCTCTCCCACCTCTGTCCAACAAACAGGTGATCTACACGGCCTCATACGGTGCCATTCCAATACTGGACTGGTAATTGTTGTTATATGCAAACTCTGCCAATGATAGATGATCCTCCCAAGAACCACGAAAATCAACACAATCTCTCAACATGTCCTCCAAAATCTGAATGGTCCTCTCAGAATGACCGTCGATTTGAGGATGGAAAGCTGTACTAAAAGTCAAGCTCGTCCCCAAGGCCACCTGAAGACTCTGCCAGAAGCGCGATGTAAAGCGCGGGTCTCGATCAGAAACAATAGTCACAGGTACTCCATGTAGTCGGACTATCTCCTGAACATACAACCTACCCAATATGTCCACCGAATCTCTCACTCGAATGGGAAGATAATGTGCTGACTTCGTCAACCTATCGACCACAACCCAAACCGCATCATGTCCCTTCGATGAACGATGAAGTCCTGATACAAAATCTATAGTGACATTCTTCCACTTCCACTTAGATACAGGCAATGGCTGCAACAATCCTACCGGTCTCTGGTGTTCCACCTTTACTTGCTGGCATGTAAAGCAGCGAGAAACGAATCGGATTACATCCCTCTTTATTCCCGTCCACCAAAACTGACGGCGTAGATCGTGATACGTCTTCGTGCCCTCCAGATGCGCTGCAAGACGTGAGCGATGAAACTCGTGTAGCACCTTAGCACAGCACGACTTTGGCACAAACAACCGCCCTGACAACCTCAGACTCTGATCTGAACTCACCACCCATCTTGCTGTGTCTGTTCCACTGGCAATACAGTCTCGTATCATTTGAGCCTCCTGATTGGTCCTCTGAGCCTCTAACACACGTGCAACTAAAGCGGGCTGTGAAGCAACTGCATATAAGGTCACACCTCCCCCTGCCTCCCTGAGACACAGATCAAACTCCCCAACATTTGCAAGCATAATCCATTCTCGTATAGCCACAGAAGCTAACGAGCCATAAGACCTCCTACTGAGTGCATCA
>JAULJZ010060292.1:0-13562 GCA_032270985.1 Heliamphora pulchella
TGAATTACATATAGAAAAAAATATAATAAAATACGGGTCCGATAGAATACAAGATACAGCCCAACAATTGGTATAAGAGAACCGTTGAGGGTGATAACTTGTTGTGAATCGTCCACCGTTAGCTTTGATACAAGTTGTTGAGATTTGAACACCAATACTCAAACGGGAACGGAAACAAAAATCATTGCACAAATCAAAAAAAATATCACACGAGGATATACGTGGTTTGGCACAACCTAACTACATCCACGGGTGAAAAAAACAATCAATTATAACTTTAAAATGTACAAATTCGAGATAAAAAATACCCTAAAACCCAACACTCATAACCCAAGCCCTGAAACAAATCTCGCATAAATTTGAACAAGAACCCTGAACTATAAAAAAAAAATTGACTTGAAACTTGAGCTGAGTAATAATCGAGTTGCGTTGTGTAAAGTGGATCAAACAACTTGAAATACCCAAAACAGAAAGAGATTGGGACTCAAAACTTAAATTGAAAATTAATTGATGAGGGCATAAATTGACCACACACTTTAAAATATTAAAAATAATTTTTTTAAAATTAGTAATTTATAAATTATAATTTGTAATAAAAGTTGTGAGTATTTGATGATAATATTGTAGTTAGTAACCGAAAAAAAATATAGTTATAAATTGTAGTAAAAATTATAAATTTTTAAAAAAATTTATAATTTATAATTAAAATTAATAGTAAAAGCCAAAAATTACTAAAGATAACTTTGCCAACGCCGAAGTTGATCTCTAATCTCCAAATTCAGTTGAAAGTAAATTGTTTGATTTTTTTATTTTTTAACCTTTTTGCCAAACCTATAAACTTAATTTATTAATATTTTTAATTAAAAAATTAAAAAATTAAAATTACCAATAAAGACCTAACGACATTATTATAAGGGTGTTGCTAAAGAGAGTTCAATGGTTATTGAATAATAGTCTAATATAGATAAAAAAAAATTAATATTAATATATTTTTTAGTGTAAAATTTATCACTTTTATAAATATTAATACATTTTATATAAATATTTATATATTATATACTCATTCATCAAAGTTCAATGGTTTCTATTAGCATTTTCAAAGGCACCAACCTCTCATATCCAAATCCCAAAGCTCTCCTTTTCAATCTTCGATCACCCTCTCCGAATAGTCTGTATAAAGCAAGGTCACACGCATGCTCGGTCTCTGTCTCTCTCTCTCTCTCTGGATTCCTGCACATCAAGTTTTAAGCACTCTCATCTTTGATAATGGCGTTAAAGAATCCTCGAAAAACACCCATCTCTCTCCTCTCTCTATCTTTCTCTCTCTAACTTCCATAACTGTCCTTCCCTTCCTGTTCTTTTGTGGGTCATTTCTATTTCTTCCCCATTATTGTAGTCAAGAGTTCTTCTTCTGCTGCTACTGAAGCTTAGAGCCTTTTGATTAAGATATATAATTGAAAATGGGGGAAAGAGGCCGTTGGGTTTGGCCACCAGCTGGGGCTCCTCTCTACACACTGAAGGGTCAGAGTCAGAGAGATGACTGTTGGAGCCAATTTGACAACTCCGTCAACTCCGTTTCTTTTGGGTTCGTCGCCACCGCCATTCTCATTTCCATGTTCCTTTTCATGGCCGTTTTTGAGAGGTTTCTCCGGCGACCCACCTCGCCGGCTTCGTTGCCGTCCGACCAGCCATACGGTGGGGACGATGAATCCCAAATGGGCTTCAATGGGAAGCTTCGTCTTCCATCACCCAATGTGAGTAAAACCCTATCTGCTGTTGAGATTTCTGTTGAATTTTATTATTTAAATTGTTCATTTTGTAAATATTTATAATTCATACAAAATAAAATAAAATAAATATTATTAAATATTTAAATAAATTATATTTATTTTAAAAAATAAACTATGTATGTATTAACTGGTAATTTTTTTTAAATGCAAATGCCATTTATTTAGTTACATAAAAATTTAACAATGTTTTGATAATTTTTTTTGCTTAAATGATTTATGCATTAGTATATACAAAATGAACTATTTAAATTATTAGGGTAAAATTCAACTTGAGCTGGGTTTTTTAAAATTGTTCTCTTATAATTGGGTATCCGGGTTAGTTTCTTGTCCATTAATCTCCAGATCCAAAAGTTAACAATTTTTTAATGGTTAACCAATAATCATTAAAGAATAAACTCAAGACACGGCCAACGGACCCTACTTCTGGATTTAATTTGGTTATGGGTTGGGGTCGCATTCCAAATTTCTAATAGTTGAAAGTTCCTGTTTGGCAAAGCTATTGCACGTGACTTGTAACTTTTTATTATTAATTTTAATTATAAATTATAATTTTTTTAAAATACCCATAATTTTTAATATAATTTAAAATTATTTTTTTTTCTATTTAAGTATAATTTTTATCAAAATATTTACAAATTTTATTACAAATTAAAATATATAAGCCATTAGATCTAGCAATGCCAAATACTACCCTTATGGCCTTGCAGTTTTGGGATATTGCTTTCAATTAACTCAAATGAGTATTTTCTTTCCTTCCTTTTTCTCATTCTGGGGTTGTTTGTCTGTTTTGATGATTATTACTTTGGTTTCACTTTACCCAGAAAAAGAAATTAAAAGAAGAAAAAGAAGTAATTTTGTTCTTTAAATTAAAGGTTGTGATGAGTGTTTGTCTGGCAAAACGTTTTTGTTTCCTCTTTGCGCATTTTGGGTATGCTCATTCACAATTCTTTTTTTGTTTGATTATTTTCCCTAAAGTTTACTTCAGCATACTACTTTTTGCGTTTAAGTTCCTCTCCATTTTGTTCCTCTCCATTTTTATTCAGTTTTGGGCGAGTATCACCCATGTTGGTCACACTTAGATGATTGATGATTGAAACCATTCGTCTTGTAGTCCTCGGTGTGTAGAATTTGTAAATTACTAATGCAAAAAATCGACTTCATCGGATTTTTAATCTTCGAATAATGAGATGATTCATGGATAATCTATGGATTAGGAGCTTTTAAAATGAACGATTCTGACCATCAAAGTGCGACGGAGGTAGGCCACCCTCACCCAAACGGTCCACATTATTATCAATTTCTTTATTTTCTCTGTTCTTTATGTTCTCTCTCTCTTTCAACAGAAAAAAAAAGAAGGAAATCCATTCCACTTCCAAATGGCATGAGGTTGCGGTTCCTATTGTTGCCCTCTCCACTAGGACCGGCCTAGCACCTGAAGTACCATGTTTTGCCTATGCTTAGCAATTAAACCCATGAATGTGTTTGGGTTAATTTTTAAACATAGCTAGAATTCTACTGTTAAAATTGATATCGTGTCATGGTTGTATTTTTAAAAAGAAAAATGCTAACCACTAACCATTGGGCGGTGGATACGTATACTCTGACCACTGAGTCTAAACTCTGACAGGGAAGAGATTAATTCTCACCAATAAGAACTTAACTCTTACACGTCAAAGTTACGTTTAGGTGGCGGTGATTAGCACTACCCTTTTAAAAAAAGTACCACAAACTATTTAGCTAATTAAAAGAAACTGGCATTAGTTTACACAGATTTGACCAAGTTGCAGGAAACTAGGAAAGGCGTACAGTGCATATGGACTTTGTCTTTAGTAATAAAGAAATACTGATTGATAAAGTAAAGTATTCCTTAAACTACACATAGCTAGGTTTTCTTTGTCATATGGCATGTGCATGTTCCCTCAATTATGGAGACATTTTGAAACTGCAGTCTGTTAAATTAATTGAGATTTTTGAAGAATGGTCCATCCTGGAAGTTGCTAGTTGACTGATTGGTCCCAGTTAGAGAGCCTAGGGGCTATATGCATTTCTGTTGTTTAGCCCCACCACTGAAATTATATTAACAATGGTCCATCATGCTGGAGTTAATTTAGAATAAAATATTTGGGTTAGATACATTGTTAATACATGTTTCATGTACTAGAGTCTTCGGAGTGTGAAAGGATCATATCATATAGTGAAAGTCATGTTAGCATATATTCCAAGTACTTGTGTTAAGTATCTTGAAGTGTGTGTAAAATATATGAATATGTTAAATGAGTGGAAGTTCAAGAGTTGTTTGTTGTCTATGTAAAGAGGTTGATGGTTACTGTCAGCAACGGAACCAGGGGTGGGCAATGGAGGGCCATGGCCCCTCAGCTTTTTTAAAAAATAATTTGACTCATATAATTTATAAGAAAGATTGTTGAAAAAGATTAATGTAAAATTAAAAAAAAAACTAGTGTAAGATCAAATATAAAAAACTTTATTAGTATTTGTCAAAAAAAATTACAAAAATATTTTTTTCACCACCAGGAGGCATCATATGGTTGGGCTAAACTTATGCGTTAATTTTGGTTGTTACTGTTCTTAATTGCTGCGGTAGTCAGCACGTGATGGGTATATTTGCCTTTTTTTGATTTCAGAATTTGATGACTATGACTTCGAATTGATGTAATCCATTTGTTTTAGCGAAGCGGAAGTTCAATACTCAAATCTTTTGCTTTAAAATTTGTGATCTTTATTCAAATACAGCATATAGAGCATTGTAAGCTGAGAAATTCTGTGAAACATACAATCCAATTAGGCAATGATCGTTTCACAAATTAATGCAAGTGGAAGACATAACTTGTATATTTTATGATTTGCTGTAATACATGCTTTGGAGACTTTAAATACTTGCATATGTATACCTTTCTTTCACTGAGATGCGGAATTACTCTCTTAAACAACTGATTATCTGCATATGGTTTTATTGATGTGAACTGTGATCTGCTCTAGAATTTCTGTTTCACCTTGTTTCTAATGTTACCAACTTGAAAACTTTATCTTTTGCATTGCCATTTGGAACCCCACTTCTGTGACCATGCTTTCGAAGTTTAATTGATCTTTTAATCATTTACCCTCAGGCATCTGTGAATGCTAGAGAAGTTTCAGTGTTGATGCCTGGGGAAAATATTCCCACATTCATTGCCCATCCGGCCCCCGTGCCTTGCCCCCCAGAGCGTATCTCATGGCCTACCCATCAACACGAATCACTTCCCAATATCTCGAGAGACTCTAATTCAATCACAAGCTCAAGCTTAATCTGAAAGAACTAAGCATTGACATGCCCGCTTTGTACATCGAAAGTTTCAGAATCATGGGCATTACCGAAGCAAAAGTAGAGAGACTTTATATTAGAGGTATGTAGCAAGGGCTGGGAATCTAAGGTAGCTGTTTTTATGCCTAGGTTCTTCTTTCTTGAATCTGTGTATATAGGCATTCAGTCATGATGGGCAACATTGAAAAATTCATATGTTTCTTAGTTTTCAGACTTTCAAGATGTGATTTAGATCCTTCGAGATGAATTCAATTGGCCATCAAATATCTCCCCTTGTGAAGAAATTGAGGATAATTGTTGTTGGGTCAAAGGACATCCCAATGTACGAAACTCCCACACTACCGGTGTAGGAAGGGTAGGATGTGCGCAGCCTTCCCCTGCATAAATGGTATTGGGTACAGGAGTGAAATCTGATTGACTTATTTTGTTTTCGGTTGCCGAATGCAATCTTTTTGCTTGGTTATTACAAGCATTACATGAAAGATTATGGAATGATGATCGGAGTGTTCAATCAAGCCCACACCATGACCAGCAAAGATGAATTGCCTCGGCGCAAAACTAGAACTCTAAAACAATAGAACTGTTTACTGTTCTGAAGTAACTGTCCTAATGCCCAGGAATTTAAGTGCTTAACAGAACTACATTCTCAATGTCCGTGGGCTAAAATGCCAAAGTAGCTCGGCAGTTTAAGGTTGTTACTGGGAGTCTAGAACTAACTAAAACGACTCAAGTGAACCATTAGCTCAATAACTTAAATAAAGAGTTTAACAACGCGGTTCAAAATGCTTAAGTCTAAGTTATTAATAGTAGCTTATAAGTTTTATTACATACCAGACTTGTTTTTTATCTCTTACCAATGTTGGATGGGTTATCATAATATTCCTTACTCAAATACGCGACGCCCTCGTTGCGTGGTCCAAGTTCTTCTCTTGGTTGGAATGTGGATAGCAATCTATTAGCAGACACAAAGCAACCTATTAGCATACACAAGATATATAACCTCAGAACTTCTACACCTCCCCGAATCTCTACTCCTCTATCCATAGTGCAACAGAGCCCTAAATGGGAACCAGTGTTAACTTTGATACTATTTGTAACGATTTAAGTGGGTCACTGACCCAATAACTTGAATAAAGAGTTTAACAATGCAGCCTAAAATACTTAAACTAGTAACAACTCACAAGTTTCTTTATATATCAGATTTAATTTCTATCTCTCACCGATGTGAGATGGGGTATTACAATATCCCTTACTCAAAGATATGACGCCCTCGTCGTGTGGCGCAAGTTTTTCTCTTAGTTGGGATGTAGATAGCAATACATAAGCAGGTACAAAGCAGTCCATAAATATGCACAATGTATACAATCTCGGGGCTTCTACCTCTCTTTAGAGCCTCTGCTCTTTTATCCACACTACCACGAAATTTTATATGGAAAGTAGGGTTGACTATGATATTATATCGGTGGGAGATAGAAATTAAATTTGATATATAAAAAATTAAGTGTGATATGTATAGAAACTTGTGGTTATTACTGATAACTTGGGTTTAAATATTTTAAGCTGCGTTGTTAAACTCTTTATTCAAGCTATTGAGTCAGTAGTCTACTTGGGTCGTTACACTAATTATAAACTTAGAGGGGCTTTTTGTTTGACTTTTGTTGGGAGCACTCTAGCTTAACAAATACCTGTAAACAAATACCTGTAATTTGCAGATGATTGCCGGTATTTGAAGGTTTAACGCTTAAAAGTAGGTCCTAACGGTCCGCATTTGAGTGGTTCTCTGTTAGAAAAATGAAAAATGAATAAATAAAAAAATAAAAAAAACCTGGACATCCTTGGCATTTTTTCCCTACTATTGGAAAGACAACTTTGAACTGATTCTTAGTTTGACATGCACAATTGTGAATTTATGGTTAGGGTTTTATTAAGGAGAATCACACCTCTCCACGATTAAGTGGGAGTAATTTTGCCTACAAATTACATTACTACATTAGTCTTTTCCTGCAATGTCATGACTCACCATGCACTAAATTTTGCTACTGACGTAAATTGGCTACTAATGGTCAGCAGCTTGATAATTTTTGTTATTTTCTTTAGAATTGTCAAAAAAAAAAAAAAAGTTAATTAGATATCAGCACATGCATGAACAAATTACATTTGTCTTTAAAAAAATAAACAGGCATGTGATTACGAGAGTGTAGAATTGTTTAGTATTTTTAAAGACGTGATTTGTTCAGGTATTTGTTGATATTTAATTAATTTGATTTTTTATATAAATAATTTATATAGTAATTGTAATAAATAAACGATTTAAATCATTAAAGTGGAATCGAGATAAGTTTTTTGCACTCCAACAGCACGGCACCGCCAACATGAGACTTCTCTCATCCTTTTTTTTAATGGGGTTTTTAAGTAGGGTTTTAAAAGGACATGGCTCCTTTTCTTAGGTCGGATTTCGTTTTGATCATTCAAATCGTTTATTCTTAGGTCGGTTGTCGTTTTGATCATTCAAATCGTTCATTGTTATTTGTATAGATTAAAATGTGTAAATCATTTACATAAAGATAAAATTGATCAAAAAGTGCATGATCAAATCACATTTATTTTTTTAAAAAATAAATGAAAAATGAGCTTCACCTTTTATTTTTCCTAAAATAAACGTGATTTATTCATACATTTAGTAATATTAAATTAATTTTATGTTTTACATAAATAATCTTTTGATAAAATATATAAAATAAACTATTTAAGTTATTAAAATACGACCCAAAGTGATCCCCACAAAAGCCAACAATATCGGTGAAGCCCTGTAACCAACAGCAGCAGCCACACCTAACAATAAATGTAAATTATAAAAATTTAAGCGATCTTTTTTATGTTTTTATGTTTTTTTTTTTTTTGTCGTGGTCCACTCTAGTCATTCCTAAACTTTTTAAAATAAAATGTTTTAATTTTTTTATAAGAATAAATAAAAATATATTTATGTTTATGTATGTCAGTTGCAAAAAATTCACTCACAAAAAGTCAAAAAACCTACTCCGTTCGCTTTTTAATTTTATTAGATTTTTTTATTTTTTAATTAAATATTTTTATTTTTTTATTTATTTTGATGAGAGAAATTTAAAAATTATAGCCGTTTAGGCTAATTCAAGAAAAGTTTACTAAAAGCAAAAAAAAAAATTGTAAGAAAACATTAGGCCAAAGACTTGGATTTTTAGAAGTTTAACTGTATTTTTTTTAAAAAGAGAAAAATTATATAATCTGAAATATTTTTTTATAGTAGTTTTTTTTGAATATTTTTTTTGCTTTTAATTAAAATATTTAATATGACATTATTTTTTATTTTGAAATTGTAGTGTTTGGATATTGGCATAATTAGTGAGTTAAACTTTTTAAATTGAAGGTATTATAATTATTTTATTTTTTAAAAAAATTATTATTTTAAATGCGTATAGAATTTTTTCTTAAAAAAGTTAAAAAAATAATAACTTTTCAATATAACAAATACTAGAGTTTACCAAAAAAATAAAAAAAGTTAAAACTTTTTAGAGATAACTAACAGACACTTAGGCCGACATATTTTACTTTTTGATTTTTTTTTGCTTAAAAATGTTTTAAAAAAATTAAGATTACTCGTTTAGAAAAAAAAAAGTAAAAAATAAAAAAATAAAAAAATTAAATAAAAATACAAATTCCTAGAATATTCTATTCAAATTTTTATTATTTTTAAAATATAATAATACAACTTATTCATAATTTATTTATTATTATTATTAATTACATATAATTTTTAATATTAAATATATAGAAAGATAAAATTATTTATTTTGAACAAAAAAAAATTAACTTTTTACTTAAATAATTAATTTTAAAAAATTAACTTAAAAATTAAATTACTAAATAATTTATTTTAAATTTAATTTAATTTTTTAACTAAAAAAAAACTAATGCGTTAGTTAATAGTATTTATTTCGTTGTTGAATTCAACAATTTAATTCATGATCTAAACTATTCGAGGAACGTACTTTTTAAGGAACGTCACCAATTGTACGTTTTTCAGACTATTTTGACAAAAGTCAGTACTCCCGCGCGTGCAAAAAGTGTGGATGTTATATTTATTTTCTTTCAGTTTTTTTTTAATTTAATGGTTAAAATCTGTTTATCACTATATAAAATAGTATATTAAGTCTGTTTGGTTTAGCTTTGTTAGGAAATTTTTTGCTTAGAAATTTTTTAAAAAGTTTACTGGTTTGACCTCAGTTAGTTTTTTTTTACATATTTTTATATATATATTTTTTACAAAAAAAGTAAAAAAAAATTTAAAAAAAATTAATCCAAACACAAGCTGAGTGTTCGCTTTGTAACTTAGCTTTAAGCTGACTGTTTGGTTTTAGCCCATTTTAAGTTCAAAAATCGAAAAGGCTATTTGGTTGGAAAATCAATGACTTTTAAGGAACCAAAAAACTAAATAAATTAGATGTGAAATTTTAAATATGTTCTCATATGTAAAAAAAGTCAAAATGGTAAAAAAAGTCAAAAAATGAGACGTTTTTGACTTTTTAAATTTTAAACCAAAAGCCAAAAAATTGATAGCCAAAACAAAGGCTAATAATTAGTTTTAAAATACTAAAAAAAAGTTTAAATATTTTTTATGATCATTTTTTTTTATTCTCTCATTCACTAAGATGAATCGGTAAAGTAAAAAAAATTATTAAAGGATGAAAATTTTTTATTAAAAATAAAAATAAATAATACAAAATTTAATTTATTGGATTATTTTTTTTTGAATTTTTTTATATTTTAATAAAAAAATTTACTTTTTTTACTCGTCTCAATAATAAAAAGAAACTTATTAAAAATAATAATAAATAAATTAAAATAAGTAAATAAATAATTATACCCAACAAATACATAAAAATAATTCAAAGTTTAAAAAATAAATTTATGCGTCTCTAGGCATTAGTGTGAACCTTACCAACCATAGTACATATATAAAATAGTCCTACTTCAGAGCATATCTCACACGTAGCACAATAATAATAAAATAATCAAAATAGTACTAATTTTTGAAAAATAATTACACCCTCTACTAGTAGCCCCTAATTATTTATAAACACTATATAAATTTATACCAAATTAAAAATAATATAAAAAATATTATTCAAACGTTAAATTTACTCAAATTACCTTGATATTTTTTTAGTTAATAAATAATATTCTATAAGTTTGAAAAAGAATAAAGATAATTTGAGAAATTCGTTTCTTATTCATTGCCGCATTGTTACTCCAAATAGTGTGTATTGAATTAAATAAATGTGTTGAATAAATTCACTTCAAACATAGAATATATCATCTCCTACACAATTACACAGTCGTCAAATTATGTTTATTATTGTCTTTAAATATTTGTATTTTTTAAATATTTTACAGTGTTTGGAATAATTTACGCACATTTTGACTAATTCATGAAGATCAATTCTGCAGTCCATTGTTGGAGGCCCAATTAAAGTCATAATGTGCGCATACACATATATACTAGTATTTGTGCTCACGTGATGTATGTGTAGTATAAGTTATTGTATAAAAAAAATATGTAAATAGTGCTCACGTAACAAAAATATATATTTTTTAATTGGTATATGTAACAAAAATAATTACAAAATAAAATCTATAAAATTCCAAACTGGCCTCTGCCTCTATAAATTGGCTCCCACCGGGTTTGTAGATGGAAGCAAGCAAGTTAAGCCCCGCTCTCAGTTTTAAGATGTTAGGATGCGGGATTTAAAAAATATAATTATTTAAAAATAGTTATATATATTAATATATACTTTTGTTTGGAAAGCTCTAGCTAGGGGTTAAGAAAATACTCCAAATTAGCGTAAGGGCTTAGAACTTTTTTGAACATTTTTGTATATAAAAAAATATAATTCACCTAAAATAATATCAAATCAAATAACGTATTATTTATCTTTAAGTTATTCTACTATCAGTTAAACAATCTTTAGTATAAAAAAATATCACACTAAGGGCTCAATTGGTAACTAGTTTAAAAATTAATTTTTTTGTATTTTTTGCGTTTTTAGCCAAAAAATTAAATTGAGTTTAAAGTAGGTTATTTGGTAACTTAACTTTTAAATTAGCTTTTTTGAAGTTAGTTATTTTGGTAAAAAACTAAATTTTTTGCTTTTTGTTCAAAGTTAACATTTTTACCATTTTATATATTTAATATTAATAATTATATGTAGTTAGTAGTAGTACTAAATAAGTTTTGAATAAAAGGATATTATTGTATTTTAAAAGTGATGAAAATTTAATTTGAATACTCTGCAAGTTTGTGCTTTGATTTGGCTTTTTGATTTTTTAGTTTTTTAGTTTTTTTTTACCAAACAATCAAAGTTGACTTTTTTGTGTTTTTAATCAAAAAACTAAAAGAACTAAATTACCAATCAGGCCTAACAATCTAATTCATACTACCCCGTACACTAATAAATCAAATATACTAATTATTTTATAAAAATAATCATTCAATCAATCTGAGTCCCAAGTTGAGCAACCCACAAACTACTTCGGTAACGGCTCTCCTCTATAAATGAGGCTTCCATTGTCCATTTTCATGACTAGATAGTGCGCCTACTTCTTAAAGGAAAATTATATCATAAACATAACGAAAATTTTTAGATATTTCCATAGTACCATAAAAGCGATATCATATGATACTTTCGATAAATAAATAATTGTAACCTAGGACTATCTTTTATCTCTTAATTACCCAACAAAGGTGAATTATTATATTTTTACCTTAAAATTTGTTATCACTATATTGAATGAAAACACTACGTGAACTTGTCATATAAAACTCTGAGAGCACTGAATAATTAATCTATACATAGTTCTTGTCTGTTATCCTCTTTGTTAGCACTTGTTTGTTAGGAGGGTGGTTGAATTGTACAATGTTATTAAATTAAATTTAAGAAGAAAAGAAAACACAAAAAAAATAATATTTACGTGGATGGACTTAAAATTTACATTCATAGACGTTGATAACATAAAAATTAATATTCGCAACTTCCACGTTAAACTTTGGATTTTAAAATTCCTAATATAGAGAAAACTTTAATATGGCAAAAAGTATAGGACTATTGGTTATTTGTTTGTTATATAAATCACAACTAACCTATTCATTTAATTTTTCTCAATCAACTCGTTCAATTTAATTCATTCACCTATATAAATGGGACGAATTGACACGGTTTGACGTGTCATTTGCACATCTAACTTTTTATATATTTTTATAATAATTAATTTAGATATAAAAAAATCTATAACTATATAATTAATTTTTAAAAATAGAAGGTATGAAATAGTTAACAAGAAGAAGGACCTATGTCCAAATAAATCAAAAAATTAGAACCCAATAAAATTATAAAAAAACGGATATTAATTCTTTTCTAATTTGGGGCACTCTACACTCCGTTTTTTTTTTCTATTTTTATTTTTTATGCTCGCCTCGAGACTAAAAGAAAAAAATGAATATATAAATAAAATAAAATAAAGTGACAAGATTACTCTCCTTATCTTGACCCATATCAGCATTGCATGTGAAAATGCAAAAACTATGTTCAGGTACTATATGCGCTTCTCCACACTGCCTAATTTATTAATGTGACAAAAATAAATTTAATATAAATAACATGCATTTCAAATATATATATATATATATATATGTGTGTGTGTGTGTGTGTGTGTGTGTGTGTGTGTGTGTGTGAAATATTGATTTATAAGTTTTAAACTGCTTAACTTGTCAAAAACTACTAACCATTACTAAATATAACTTGTGCTTAAAGGCACTCTCAATATAATTTAAATTAATTAAAATTAATTATTTTTTTTTCAAACACTCTTAACAAAAAATTTAATTATTTTTAAATATCAAAAAACTAATTCTTAAAAAATTAAATTTAAAAAAAAAAAGATAAAAAATAACTTATTTTAATAATTAATTTTTTGATTTCCTTCAATCATTTCATATACTGAATATAAAAAATGCATACATATGCTTCGAAATAGGCATAAAAGAGAATAAGCTTTCTGATTTTCTTTCAATATTTCATATGCTAAATAAGTAAAAGCTTTCTATTTTTTTATATTCTTTCGTATGTCTCGAGTGTTGGGATTTAAACATCAATTTTCGAACGAGAACGGAAGCAAAAATCAGTGCACATACAAAAAAAATACGCAATGATATATGTGGTTCGGCACAACCTCCCTACAACCACGGGTGAGATAAACAATAAACTATTACTGTAGAATGTACAAATTCGAGATCAAAAACATCCAAAAAATCGACACCCACAACCCGAGCCCAAAAACAAAGCCTGTTTTTCGGCTCAAAGGTTATTCCTGTGCTCTCAGTATTTTTTCATCTCTTCCTACATCTCTACCCCCTTCGATTT
>JAULJZ010060303.1:0-13562 GCA_032270985.1 Heliamphora pulchella
ACTAACCGAAAGCAAGTTAAAAGGAAAATCAGGAATATAAAGACTAGAAGATAAGGCCAAAGAAGGAGAGGGATGAAGTACACTTTGCCCGTGAACCGTCGAGAGGAGCCATCAGCTAAGACGATATGGTGCTTAAGAGGGGTCAAATGAAAGAAAAGAGAAGGATTACCAGACATATGAGAATTAGCGCCTGAATCAATGATCCAAGATGGAGAAGTAAGAGCCGCACATACAATATTACCTGAATTAGCTAAGGTAGTAGTAGAAGAGAGCGGCAGAGCTTGACACAAGGTCCGAACAAGCTCGCGAAGCTGAATATGGAGAGTATCAGAAGAAGTCGGTATTGTAGCCATAGTAAACTATGCAGATGAAAGAATGCCAAATCCAAAGAAGAGCAAACCAACAATCGCAGTCGTGTCACAAGGTGGGGCAAAATCAAGGTAGTCGAAGTAGAAAACCAAATAGGCCAAATCCCAACAATCCACAAACTCAGAGAATACAAAAAATCCCAAATGATGCCAATAAGGTTTGAAGTCGATAGTAAGAACAAAGGCACCGAAAAACCTTAAATCGAACTTCCAAAGTGAACCGTTGAAAAACCAAATCTACCAACCAGAGGTAAAAATTGAGGACTAAATCTGAAAAACAACCACCGAAAGCACAGAATTGAGCGCAAATCCAAGCAAAACACCAAGCAAAAAACAAAAGTACCAAGGGAAATCCCAAACTGGACAAAAATTCCCAAATCGAACTCAAAGCGAACCAAAAAGTGAACCAAAATCTCCAAATTAGGCTGAAATAACCAAATCGGACATCAAATCCCCAAATCAAGCATCGAGTCCCTAAATCGAGCATGAAATCGAGCAAAAAATTCAGAATCGAGCATGAAATCCCCAAATTGGACAGAAATCCCAAATCACACTGAAATCGAACGTGAATCGAACTGAAATCACCAAATTGAACTGAAATCGAACCGAAATCGAACCAAAATCTCAATGAAATCCCCAAATCAGATTCCCAAATTGAACAGAAATCCCCAAATCGAAAAGAAATTGAATTGGGAACCTGAAGCAACCACCGAAATCCCAAATCGAACGGGAATCGAGCTTGAAACCTGAAGCTACCACAGAAATCGCAAAAAACGACTTAAAACCAAGACGAAACCAGTCGGCGACCACAAAACGCACCATAAAATCCTAGACGTCAAACTTGTGCAAACTCGAATCCTCAAATCAACAAATTGATGCCTTAGAGGGCCAGCAGGGAAGATTGCGGCACCCATGGAAGAGGTCGCAACAGATCAAAGGCTCAGAAACAAGCGATCGGCGAAAAAAGCATCCAACGGCACCGAAATTGGGAAAAATTCAAAAAAAATATCAAAAAATCGAGGGGAAAAAAAAGGAAAATCATATAGGAATAGATCGGCACTAGTCGGTCATCTAGGGAAATTTGTTTTTTTGTTTTTGTTTATTGTTTTTTTGTTTTTGTTTTTGTTGAGTTTCTTTTTTATTTTATTTATTTATTTTTTGTACAAGCTCGAATTCAGACAAAGAAAAAAAATTTAAAAAAAAAGAAGAAGAAAGTTAGATCGGGATGCTCTGATACCAAGCTGAATAATAAAGTAATGATTTAGGGTTAAAGGATGAGAGAAAGGAGAAGAAAGAAACACTGAAAGAGAATATTATTAGAAGAATAATGAGGCTTAACTTCACATCTACACCACATCAATATTTATATAAGAGATACCAAACTAATTACAAAAAGATCCTAACATATATAAGTAATTATCTAACAAGATCCAAATTGGCTGCCTTTCAATAATTGTTTTGGTCAAGAAGCAAATTCTTTAGAACCACAAAGTCACCTGTTTATATGGTTTCTGCCATAAATTGAAATCTGAAATCTTGTTATTGGTTAAATTGAAAATCTAAAATGGTTAAAGCCGAATAAAAAAAAAAATCTAAAATGGTTAACAGGTTTGTAGTTTGTGATTGCAGCTTACTCTTTTCTCGGGATTCATCAGCTATCAAATGGTTCGAGATGCATACGAAGGTATATTTATGTACTGTAATGTTTAATCCTCCTACTCTTTTAAAACATAAGGTCATATGACAGTTATTAGTTTTTATTGGTACAATATTTCGTCTTCATCTAATATGTTTGGCACTAAAGTAGCGAAAGACATACCCTAAAGTTTGTCTTTTAGCATGCAATATTTGGTATGCATGTGTACTTTTCAAGTGGCTCATGCATTGCAGATGCCTAACTTTGATTAAGGAATATTTGTTTTGATTGAGGTTTACAGAAGCTGGTGACCATAGTTGGATAAGTCACTGCCTATGATATTTGAACCAGATTATTTTGTGAAAGTGAATTAATAGAAACACCCTTGGGTTTGATGTCACAACCCAACTTGGAGGGTAACGACAACGAGATAACCTCTCCCACGGTGGGTGGGACCTACACACACTGTCCCTGCACTCCGTGCTGAGATTTGGGCTGTGTGGATGGGTATTCAGTTGCATGGAATCATGGATACCGAAAAGTTATTGTGGAATCTGACTCTCAAGAGGCAATCCAGCTGATTGAACATCCATTAATAACACATTCCAGCCACAACTTGTTGAGAAATATACATAGTTTATTAGCAAGGAATTGGGATTGTCGTATACAGCATGTGGTGAAAGAAGGAAATGGGTGTGTTGACTGTTTGGCTAAGAAAGCTACCACTACTGTTATGGATCTCCTGCTTTTATACCAGACACCTGCAGTGGTTCAACCCCTCTTGGCATGGGATTCATTTGGTTGGGGAACTACAAGAGGTGTTCTGTTTTAGCTTTGTTGGGCTTTAGCCCCTCATATACCAGGAATATATATATATATATATATATATAAAACCATTCTACAGGTATAAACATCTACGAGGTATAAGACATTACATAATAAATTCACATGTAGTCAAGTAACTTTTACAGCTCTTTCTGAGTAATTTTTGTGCCTCTACTATTGATACAATACAATTAGTGGTAACGGTTCAATCACCACAAAATCTAGATTATTAGGGATCTGAATTACTACTTCCTCTCAAAAACAATCTACTTCCTCTCAAAAACAATCTGTAGAGGCATGATAGACGGTAACTAGTCTATCCCAATATGATATTAAAATTTTGAATGTCAATAGCTACAAATTCCACATATAACTCTCTATTAGACACGTGTAACACAACCACTCTCTGTCACATCTCTTAATATCACAGTTCCAACAAAAGTAGACACAAAATACATGCATCTCTATTTGAAAGAAAAAGCATACCTGTGACGACTTCAATGTCACCTGAGCATTTTGGCGAGTCATAAAAAATGCTTTAGTCTGAGTACAAGATTCGCCAGAAGATTCTTTGCCTCTCTGAGGATTGCTAAATGTGGCTCTGCTGCCTCTAACCTACCTACGGACAATGTATCAACTAATTTCGTTGAACGGACCCAAAACATATGTCATGTCAATTCACAACGATAGCACTGATATGATCTAGACAATGAATAGATACAAATAATGTGTCCTTTCATCCCACATCTATAACAAACCACTTCTTGAATTTGACCACTAGACGAAGGTTCACTAGATTGTTTGAATGGAGACCTCATGAAACTCTAGCGTCTGGGACTGCCAAATGATCTGCCTAGTTAAGCTCCACCTTGTCCTCTAAGGATCTTGGATTCTTGGTTTATCTGTCTTAACGAATCTTCTTTACTTCTATAACCTAATAGAGAATCAAATCGGTGTTTCTTATATTATTATCACCTTTCTGCATATTCCCTTACATTTTTTTTCACAATTTTTGCTTTATTCTCCAGATCGACATACTTGGTTGTCTCAAAAGCTAATATTCTAGATCTGATGGCTAATTCCAGGCCGTACTAAAATCATCTGTACTTTGTATCTTTAGCGCGAACCAAATTAGGAGTAAAACGTGACAAAGCCGGTAATTGCAACTCATACTCGGTTACTGACATCTTTTCCTGCGTCAGTAATATACACTCTTGCTCCTCCTCAAATTGATAGGACAAAGACAAATATTTTTTCATTAAATGCATTCACAAATTGCCCTCGAGTAATCTGTTTTGAAGTAAACAACCTAGAAGTCTCAACCACTAGCATATTCAACAGTCTTTTCATACTTTCCATTAATACTAAGCTTCACTTTTGAACATAAAAATGGATCGTAGGGAGTGTTATTGAGTTATAATAGAGGTTATCAGTTATCTCGGTACCATGATCCTACCATATTGTGGTTATTACTTGTTATACATCTTGATTTCAGTGGATATTGTGGGCACTAACTAAATTTATTAAAGGAATATTTTAAATTATCTTTATTATTTTTAGGTAAAAGTGGATATATCAGAACTTGAGGGGTGGCACGTGCCCCCTCTAATCCTTCATTGGATCTGCCAGTGAGTGTTTGGTTATATGGATAGGAGATGTACTGGGGATTAGTAGTCTCTGGTGGTTTTAGTGTGGAGGGCAATATTGTTATTTTTGTAATTGAAAATGTTGATATCACCTTTATCTATCAAGTTTATTGATGGTTCTTTAATGAAGGGGAGGTTTATGTCTATTGTCAAAAAAAGTAAGGGAGGGCAGTGAAATTTCAAAAACCAACAGGAAGCTGTCTATATTTTTAAAAAACCTCGAAGGAGGTGAGTGTAATTTGCCCTCTCTGTTTTTTTGTTTTTTTTTTTTGGGGGGGGGGGGGGTGGAACTGTTTATGTCCCGGCATTCTTCAGTGTGTAATTTTTTTTCAGCCCCTTTTATAGATCAATAGTTAACACTTAACAGTTAAACTTACTAGATTTTTGTGTCATGGTGAATTTTGAAGTTTGTGATATTTAATCATGAAGTTAACAGCTATGGAAATCAACTGAGTTAGGCCTTCTCCATTCAAGAGTTTCGATTGAATCAGCATTTCTTTATTTCTGTGTACTGAGCTGAAATATTATATATAAAATACCAGAAATATGCTTTCTTCACCTGGGTTTATATATCTAGTATATGTATATCCTCCCATTACAGCTGGGAAATCTGGATTTGCAAGCCTCCTTTCGCTTGGACATTCCCCTGGGAAAATTGACAGGATTTACATGAAAGGCCCTGGAGGGCGCGGGGAGGTCGAAGTTGCTGTTTCTGGTGTAATAGGTAAAATATCAATCTCCTTTTTCTTATTATTCAGGTTGCATCATCTTATTCTGGTACCCGACCTTAAGGAGAAACTGAGGCATATTAGTGGCTCATTGACCTGATTAGGTTTATTCTACTAAATTATTAAACAAATAGTTGATTTAGAATCTTAATTACCAAACTCCGTTAAAACGTATTTAGCAAACCCGTTTTCTTGAAAGTGTAGCTACTAGGCACTCTTATGGCGAAAGTAACCAAACCAAGCTAAGCCTTCCCAATCAATTGGGGTCGACTACATGAATTCTTTTACGCTATTCTACTCTGTTAAGGGCCATATCTTCAGTTAGGTTCAATGAGTTCATATTTTTTCTTACTACGGCATCCCATGTCAATTTAGGTCTACCCTTCCTTTTAGTATGTCCATTACACATGATCTTGTCGTTTTTCTTAACTACTGCATCAACTGATTACATTGTATGTGTTCAAACCATCGTAATCTATTTTATCTGAATTTGTCTTCAATTGGTGTGACTCCTACCATTCTACGAATCTTTTTATACCTAATTTTATCTTTTCTAATCTTACTACACATCTAACGTAACATTCTCATTTCAGTATCACTGATCTTATTTATGTGAAATTTTTTAACAGCCCAACATTCCGTCTCATATAGGATCGTTGGTCTAATAGTTGTCTTATAAAATTTTTTTTTTAATCTTGTAAATATCCATCGATCACATAGAACGCCGGATGCACCCCTCCATTTATGCCAACCAACTTTAATTCTATGAATTACATCATTTGTAATATCTCCTTCTTTGTTAATAATCAAACCTAAATAACGAAAATATTCACTCTTAGGTATCATTTGGTTTTGAATCTTTACTTCTTCACTATTAATATTTCTATTACTACCCAATAAAATAATATAAATGGTAAATAAAAATAATGCCAAATATTCTATCGAAAAATGTGTTCAGCATCGAATGTTTAAAATTGAGAACATAAAAGGTGGACCAGCTATGCATAAAATGCAGTTATTGTCCACCTCCTCCGCCTCAAACCCCCTCCCCCCTTCCAAAAAGAAAAAAGAAAGAACAAAATTGCACACGCACGTGCACAGGTGGTTCCTCATGCTTGAATTATATATCTTGACATCATGTCAAAACACTGGAGTTTGACTCTTACCCCCTTCCCCAAGGCATCAGCCTCCCTTGAACCCAAAAAAAAAAAGGCAGCTTTTACTATGCTGTAAATTTGAAGCTCTTTTTTATCACTGGCTTTTTGTTGACCACTTGACACTGCTTATCTTTTTCGTACTCAGTTTATACTTTGTAGATCATGTCAGTACATATTAATCTGTCCTCTGCGGCAACATAAATTTTACAGTGTTCCATGACTTCTGGGTAATTTCACCATTAAGATTAGGGGCTAAGCAATAGGTATTGGCCCATGATGATTCCTTGGTTAAGCAGTTGGTGGAGTGTTGGTTCAACTCTCTGACTAACTTGACATTCCATTCAGAGGTCGCCAGTTGGTCAGTATTCACTGTAATCAGTCTTCTGACCTCTGTAATATGATATGGCATTAGAAATTGAAGTGTGTTGGGGGCCATGACTTGTTATAATGGTAAAATGCTCAGACTGTGAATTGTGAGAATGCATTTTGAGTCTAAGAGCATTCAGTCTGTTAGTAGTTCTTAGGAAAGGAATTACTAAGATGCATGGGATTTGTCTTTTTCATTTTTATGTTTCTTTGCTCAGCTGGTAATTTATGTTAAAATTTGCATCACAAATGCATGCTTAATTTTCTGTCAAGGTTGAACAATCTCTAAATTGGTTTATGTTTCAAATATTTGCTTCCTGCAGTGAATACACTTATTTCTGGTGATCTGAATCAATGTGGGAAGCATTATATGAAAGCTTTATATAAGATTGATGCTATAATTTATTTTTCTTTTTTGGCATTGTCATCTAATAAACCTTTGTTTACTGTATCAGATCAAAGCACGCACGTTTCAGGCCCTTCCTCACATGCATCAAATAGAGGATTTGGTATTGGTGCAATTGTCCGCAGAGCAGCATCGGTTGCATCCGTGGCAGCAAAGCATGCTTATGCGGCTGCTGCCACCTCTCGGGGTACCGATGAAGAGATGCTTCCCCTGAAGTGCTGCTTAATGTCTATATCATTACCCTGGGAGGACCTTGCTTCCGATCTTCTGTTTAAGGTCATATTAGGCTTTAAAATGTTGAACAGTGAGACAGAAGCATTTTCTAAAAGCAAATTGTATTTACTGATGAAAAATAAGTTGGTTATTTCTTGGGTTAGACAGACTCCGTGCTTAGAAAAGTGCTGATTTCTTTCTCATTGTTGCCAATTTCAGGGAAGTCCTCCAGTGAACTTGTAAGGATTCTTTGAGCTTGTGTTCCACCTTTATTTATTAGAGGGGGAATTTGTATAGTTTGTGCCTTCAAGGGGAAAGCATGGGAGAAGAACATTTGCAACCGAGACAGAGTTCCCACCTGCCAGAGAAAAGCACAGGAGTCTTCTTCAATTTGAAGTTGTATGTTCTCTCTTTCCTCATCTTGACTATAGTGAATGTTGGGTTACTATTGTGACGAGGGCTATAGATGTGTTGAAAATATTGTAAATGATTAGTCAAACACAAAGCAAAATTAAAAAGAATATTAGTAATTTGTGTATGTTCTAGTTGATCTCCGGTTCATCATTCATTGTTTGGCCGGATGACCAAATGATTGGTCAATTCAAGACCTTTGCTATGTCTATTTACTTGAGTTTCAGGCCATTTCATGTATTATATTTTTCTAAGAAAAGCATTCATGAGATAACAAATCCAGTGTTTCGACGTTGGAGAGCAAAGGTGTGTGTTGCAACTTAATTGTCCTTCGGTCAAACTTAATTAACTTCATGTTTTTGAAACTGAGCTCGAATACCTAGACGTCTCTCCCTTGCTTTTGTGGCTGTTAGGCTTTTCCTTCTAAGCACTTTCGTGCGTAGATCCTCCGTTGCACATTGCTTTATCCACTTCCAAATGGCTTCTTACATCCTTATTTTAGTTTGGATCTTTTGTTTATATTTAATATTTTGTAGGATGGATGGTCAGGAGCGGTCCTCTTTTGACAAAGCAATACCATTATGAAACCAATTATTGAACAACTACCTGTTCAGGTGCAGAGGAACTTTGATTATGCTATTTTAAACAATTTTAGCATCCTCAAAAGCATCAAGTTATCTTTTGAACTGCCAACCTTTTAAGAACCTGTGAAACCAAGAGGCCGGCCTGGTGGATGATGAGACGCTCTCGGTGAACCCGGGGCTGAGCCTCACTCGTGCGCGTTACAGTTTCCTCTTCCTCCTATTCACCTCCTACTAGTTGTGTTAGAACGAAAGCCGATTAATTAATAGGCTGACCAAAAAGTTGGCATGCTGCAAGGCAGAGGCTGGTGATCCATGAAAAGGAATGTAGGGATAAAGTAGGTTATATATGGAGATAGAACTGTTGTAGAATTGACAAAATACATGACAACCTTAGATGCCACCAGAATTTCACAGAAAGCTACTTTTTCTAATGAACTTACGCTCGCTGAGGCTTGTGTTGCCTAAGCAGTATCTCCCTTTTTCTTTTTTTTTTGTTGAGGTTGCGGGTTTAAGCCTCATAAAGGGTGGTAAAGGGTGGTTGGGGGGATTTTATTTAGATTTAGGATAGTGTAGGTTCTTCTTGTAGGAAAAAAAAATTAAAATTGCACTCTCTTTGGTTGGGTCAAACATATTTTTACTGTGAAAAATATTTTTAAATAAAAATATTTTCTTGTATATAGTTTCGACTTCAAAAATAATAGTGCTAGCGTTGCTGTAGTATTAGAATAGGTGACGGTGGTGGTAGTGGCCGCGTGGGCATATATGGACCCAAGGAGGGGTGAATGGGGGGCGGCCGCCTCTCCGAGATTTTGAAAAATGTAACTATTATAGTTGTATTAATTCAAAATATTTTATGATTATATAGGTTCGTCCATTTAAGATGTTTTAAAAAATTTAATACATGCCTTTCTAAAAATTTATAAAAATGATTCGCCTCTCCTAAACTAAAATTTTACGTCTGTCCCTGCGCGTGGGGTACAGGGAAGGTTGTGGTAGCAATGGCGATGGTGTCGACGGCAGTGGTGGGGGTGGTGGTGAATTCCATTTTCTAATGAAATTCCATACTGATTTGATTGAAGGATGGAAACAAACAAAAACAAAAACAAAAACAAACAGAATCTATTGCAGGCATTTTATGAGGTAGCAGTTAGAATCTAAGAATTAGCAGGAGTTGATACAGATGGGGCAGGAATTTTGCAAGATTTTAAACAACTGCAAGCACATGACGCCTACTCCTAAAACGACACCCAAAAAGGCAGGTACATGAATTGGGATGCGATGCACTTTATTCTATGGTATTTAGTGTAATAGAAATTATAAACGTATAAATTATAGTCAAAAGAATATAATTATGTCTTTAAATAAAAATTGTAAATGTTTAAAACAATACAATTCGTGTGTGTTGATTAAATTTTTTTTTTAAAAAAAGTATAAGCAAAAAAATTGAAAGCACGTTTGAAATTTTTTATTTTTTTACTGTACCACGATCTAAAAGTTATAATTTAGATGGTAACAAATGCCTTTTATATTTTTTTTATGTATTTAATTGCAAGGGACAAATAAAAAAAATAAAAAATTAGTTTTAGGCCCTTAAACTAGTGTCAGTTTTGCTTTTCATTCACCATAAAAAAATTTTAACGCCTGAGGTCCAATTTTAATACCCAAGGTCCAGTTGGACCTTAAAATAGATAAATTTATTTGTGTATTTTCAAAACATGTATAAAACACACAAATAAATTTATCTGTCTTGCGTAAATAAGCATATAAATAAATTTATCTGTATAAAAAATACTGTGCTTTTTCAAAACACGTATAAAGTACACAAATAAATTTATCTGTCTTGCATAAATAAACAGACAGATAAATTTATATGTTAAAGTGTGCTTGTTTCACTAAACGGATAAATTTATCTGTCTAGCATTTATCAATGTTAGAAAGGAACAGATAATTTTATCTGTCTAACATTTGTCAATACTAGAAAGAAACAGATCAATTTATCTGTTTAGCAAATTGTACTTTTTTTACGAAACAGATAAGTTTATCTGTCTAAAACTTATATTGGTTTGAAAGAACAAATAAATTTATTTGTCTAGCACTTGTGGTTATGTAACTTAACAGATAAATTTATTTGTATACATTATATATAAATTTATCTGTTTGTGTTAAATTTATCTGTGTTGTAGGCGATTGGACCTCGCGCGTTAGAAATTTTGTTGATGGACCTTATTCGTTAAAACTTATTTTTTTATACCTTTGGCTAAAAGCCCCTAAAAAATAAAATTAAAATTAAAAATTAAAAAATAAAGAAAGAAAGAAGCATGCATGTTAGCCTCCACTGTGGTCACAACTGGCTGAATTGCCAAGATAGAAACCAACTGCCAATTGCTAAATAAAACCACGTCAAAAGCAAAAGTAGAAGAATCATATTAATCGGTTACTAGATATATAAACGGTTTGCGACTAATTCCCTGTTTGGATCAGTATTTTATTATTTATTTTATTTAAATTGGCATTTGATTTTTGTGAGCGTCTTTTAATTTTACAATCGTTTTTAAAAAACTTTTTTATGAGTTTTTAATTTTTAGCTTTCTTTTACTAAACTTTTTTAAAAGTCAAAAACCAAATAAAAAGCTTATAAGAAGTTGTTCCATATTGGGCTTGGGTGGGTTTTGTTTGCAGGATTTTTTTTTTCTAAAAGTTTTTTTTTATCATTAGTAAACATTTCAGCTATTAATTTAGAGTTTTTAAAAAATTTATCTTCCTTTAATCAAATCGAATCTAAAAAGTAAATATTTTGATCAAAGTTAAAAGGGCATTTGTTTGGGCTACAGCTGGGATGATTTTGTTTAGTCTTTTTGCCCAATTTCTGCTAGTTATTGTCGGTATTTGGTATTGTTAAAATTAATAATTTATAAATTATAATTTGTAACAAAAGTTATGAGTGTGGAGATAAATAAATTAGCTTGTAGTTGAAATAAAAAAAATTAATTACAAAAGTTGTGAATGTTTGGTAAAGATTGTAACTTGTAACTGAAATAGAATAAAAAAATAATTATAATTTGTAACAGAAGTTGTGCGTGTTTAAAAATACTTATAATTTATAACTAAAATTAATAATAAAAAATTAAAAACCACTAGTAATAGCTTCGCCAAACATTCCCAAAATCTATGAAATCATACACCAGTGTAAAAATTGTCCTTGTAATCATGCATGCCATATTCCTTGTATTTGCCTTATATCGCTCGACAAATTTATTTTAAATTTTTGCTATTTCATTCAAGCAAATTTATTTCAAATCGCTTTCTCTAAAACAAACTCGCTCGTCTTCTCTTTTTTCTCCTATTCTTTCGTTACACACAATTGTACCATTGTTGTTGTATCCCAGCTTTAATTTATTTTTAGTAGTAACTTTAAGCAGGAACAATAAAGTAATATATATATATATATATACCGACATGATTCTGGGACCGACATGCTTCTGGGGACGAAAATGCCCTTAATTTTCCAAGTATTCATGTTAATTGTAGCCCCACATGTCCCTGCCAAGTGCCATCCTCCAAATATAAATAGCCATCGCCCTACACCACATTCCTTCCCTTTTCTCCTCCCTTCTTACTGCCGGTTTACTCCTCAGCCGGTTGGTCCAAACCATGTTATTTTCCGAACAACCGGTTCAGTTCCAAACTCCGGTCTTTAATGGTAGTTTCATGACGTCCGGTGAGCTCCATCAACTCCTGTCTCTCTTCCGGACGGGGTCTCCGGCCACTTCCAAACCCAGTTCAAAAACCGGCCGCGAGCTGTATTTGGTTGAAGAGCAAAAGCGACGACGAATGATTTCCAACCGGGAGTCGGCCCGGAGGTCCCGGATGCGAAAAAAGAGGCATTTGGAGAACCTTACAAAGCAAGTGAACCGGTTGAGATGGGAGAACCGGGAGTTAAAGAACCGGTTGTGCTTGGTTTCCCATCAATGTTATGTCACAGGGAGAGAGACCGACCGGCTCCGAACCGAATTCTTGCAGCTCCAGGAAAGACTCTCCTATTTATGCCAAATCATGGTCCCATGAACCGGTTGTACAATGATCATGTTTATGTCTAATGCACTATTGACAAATTACTTGATAAAAAAACTAATATAATAAGATGGTCATCGTATCATTATTGTTATCCTTAACTGATTCGTGACTAAAATAAGCCATAAAGCAAATAAAGTAGAGAAAGGGTGACTGCTTCCATTAAGTTTTCTAGAGGAAAAAAAAAAAAAAAAGATGGGTGTTGTGAGTCCATGCAATCTAATACCTAGTTTGGTTTTCATTTAAGTTGAGAGATTGGTTTTCATTTAAAGTTGAACGTTTCATCTTTTTGTTTAAAATCATTAAAAAGTCATTGATTAAATCACAACCTTAGTGGATAGATATGGGGTGAGACCGGATATTATGGTCCTGCTTGCGATAATTGCTTATTTGCTTATTCGCTTAATTCATGAGCACGTCTAGCATATTTTTTAACAGTAGCAGGGTCACTATAATCATAGTTTTGAATACCGTACCAAATAGTATATCAATTTTTTTATTAGTATAATACGTATCGGTACCGGTGAAATATCGGGTACTGTTTCGAATTTATTGCCATATAATATTATATGTATATTTTTAAAAAATATTGTTCAATAATTAATTACCCAAAAAAATATTGTTCAATAATAAATAATTTAGTATAACATAATTATTTATTTAAAATAATATTTTCATTAATTAGTCTAATTTAAATTTTAATCTCATTATTTATAGTGAGATAGCTAATTTCAAAGTGGTAAAATTTAATATATAAACTTTTTAATTGTAATTTAACATTAATTAGTTTTAGATCTCGCCCTTTATGCTATTTTTGATATGAATTGAAATATAAAAATAAAAAACAAAAGTAGAAGAAAAAAATAAGTAAATTCTTCTTTTAAAAAAATAATTATGGACCGGTACGTATCCGGTATTACCCGGTATAGGCTGGTACAGACCGATATTGGCCGGTACAAACTGGTATTTGAGCCGATACGAAACTAAGTAATTAATATACTAGTATTGTTTTAAACCGGTACGCAAAGGTATTGACAACTATAACTATAACTGACTCGATTGAGTTCACTGCCGTAGAATTAAACAGTTATACTTACTTGTTTGACATTATATTTTGATCCTGCTCTTTGAAAAGGAACGTCGGTTCTAAC
>JAULJZ010060324.1:0-13561 GCA_032270985.1 Heliamphora pulchella
TTTAACTCCTTAAGATCGTACTTGTTAAAAATATGAACCAACTACATACTAATACTCATTCATTAAGAAAAACGTGTTTGATAAACACGCTTTCTAAACTTTCTCTAACAACTTTTATTAAAATTAAATTTACACTAGAAACGTGTTTACTAAACACGCTTTCATTGAAAATTAATTTTAACATCAATCGTGTTTAACAAACACACTTTTATTAAAACTAAATTTATACTGAAAACGTGTTTACTAAACACGCTTTATCCATAAAGTGTGTTTGTTAAACATGTTTTTATATTGTTATTTCATTTCATTCGAAACTAAGTTTAAAGCGTGTTTAACAAATACGTTTTTTTATTAAAGCGTGTTTGCTAAACACAATTTTACGTGTAATGAAAATTAAGTTTTAAAAACCCTAATTCGTTAATTAAGTTAAAAAGTTCACGTATTTTGGTAAAATAGCCGAAAAGAGAGATTATTTGGTTGCATGTGTTTTGATTTTGAACAATTATTTGGTGATAAGAGCCCAGAGGAATGGGTGATGATGCCCTAAGTCATGTTTGGATTAAAAGAATTTGAGAAAAAATAAAAATAGATAAATTTAAGTATTAGTCTTTTTTTGGGACCTCGTAAGTGTTTTAGTCATACGATCTTTATTTTAGGAGTTTTAATCTCATCATAAATCAGGATAAAATTTTATGACTGATTTACCCCTATTTAAAATTTTTAATTTTTTTTACCATATTTAAATTTTGAATTTAAAAAAATTTGGCACTACATATATTTACATTTATATTATCTACAGTTATAGCATAACCCTAGCTGCCACTTCCTTCCTCTTTCCTTCCCTTCTCCAAACCCTAGTCGCTGTCCCTAAACCACCACTGCCTTAGCATCACCGCTGCTGCTCCTCCTTCTCATCCTTCTAGCCGCCACCGCCGGCCTCGACCTCTTCCTCCTCGTCGATGTGCAGAACTAAAGCCATGACGGAGGTAGCAGAGTGAAGATGGCGGAATCATCCAAAGCCACGATGTACAAAACCTTGACATCCCCCTGATTTTCGTCTTCATCATCGTCGTCTTCATACTTCGTCATCCTCATCCTCCGTCGCAGTCATCCTTGACGTCGCCGTTGTTCTCTCTCGCTGTTGCAGTCATCATTTATCGTCATTGCCGTCAGCATCTCTTACCGTCATCAACCCTGACATCGCTGATACATGTATCAGTGGTGTTTAAGTTACGGGATCACTGTAAATACAAGGCAGAGTCCTACTAATACTGTATCAGTTGTATTTGAGTTGCAGGATCACTAAAAACACAAGGCAGAACCTAATTGATACATATATCAGTTATGTTTGAACTGCGGCATCCTTGAAGATACAAGACAGAATCATTGAGGCATCCTAACTGATACATGTATCAGTTACATATGAGATACATGATCATTGAGAATGTACTGCAGAGTTTGACTAATACATGTATCAGTTGGTGAGGGATGATAATGGCAGACGACGACATCGGGGTTTACGTCGGTGATGTCAAGGATGAAGACGACGATGAAGCTAAGGTTGTGGTGATTGTGGCGCAAGATTTTGGGGAGAGATTTTTAGAGAGAATTTTGGGGAGGGTTTTTTATTTCTATTTAGGAAGAGATTGGGTAAAAAAAGCTTCTGAATATTTAATTTCAGGGTATTTATGAGAAATAAAATTGAGATGGGACTAATCCCAATAAAAAAAATTGAATAGGACTAAAACTATTTTAACTGAATACTTAGTAATTTAATACTTTATGTAATTATATTCAAATATTTCAAATAATTTAAGAATCTTATTTAGAAAAGTTTTTAAAAATAAGTATTAGAGTTGAATATATCATTTTTTAATTTATAGACTCTAAATTTAAGATTATTATGAGAGAAGTTGGAGATAGAATTACTACTTAATTTAAAAATGCGATTCTTAATTGAATATGTAATCGTGAATTATTTTTTAATTTCAACTTATTCCAAACAAAAAAAAAACTTAGAATTGTATTCCAATAATCTAATATATAGTTGTATGGGGGTGACTCGTAAATTAAATTTATGAGTAGACTTGAATTCAGCCTGAACAAAACCGTCAACGGTAGAAGAACTGCAAAAGGAAACAAACGTGAGCTTGCCAGTGACGACTCGTCGGAAACCACTCCGATGGTAAAGTAAAACTATTTCAAAATAAGAAAAGCAAAAAAAAAAACAAAAGAGCAGAGTTTTGGTTAGAAATAAAAAATTGTGCATACCTTCCCTATGGTGCAATTCCCTCTTTTATATGAGAGGCTATCATGCCTCTAACCAGGTACGCTATGATGACTTTAGCGACACACACGCTACGCAGCAAATCAGCTCTGTGCCTTGCAAATGATGCTATTAAGGGATGCAAACCGAATTCGGTCACATCATCATAAATGCATTCATCTCGGCCTTATTTCGTCGAACAAGTCTCACAAATCTCGGTCAATTCGCACTTGATGTCGGATATCTCTCAGTCTAATCGCATTAAATATTGTATGATGTCGGTCCAAACACATTTATTGTTGTATGACCCAGTCAAATCAGAATAAATGCATCTCAAACGTCTGAGCTCCCACATTTGATTCAGGACACGATCGATTCGGGCATTCGATCTCGTTCTCCACGATTGGGCCGTTTAGGGCACCTTTTTGGAATTTTCATGGGTCATGACGAATTTTGAATTCGCCTCCCTTCAATAGTAAAAACTAAGCTAAATTTATTCTTTTATTTACATAAAAAAAATGCCTTTGAGAGGGCATGCATTTTTGTATCAAAATCATTACCTAAAAAAAAAGGTATACGTGGGAGATTTTATCAAAACTTTGTTGCCACAAAAACTCACAATAGACTAAAAATTACACAACAATAAACATTTTGTTTGTTCATCTATAAATCACTATTCTAAACAATTGATATAACATATATATAAACTAGCGCATGACTCCTGCCTAAAGGCACATGAAAAGTATCTAATTTTTATCTAATTTAATTTGATAAGTTAAAATTTTAATTAATTGTTAAGATTACAAATATGAAGCAATGAATAGTTTTTGTTCTATAATAACACACCATTTCAAATAAAACAATATTTAAAGTTCAAACTAAGAAGAATGATTATTTAATCCAGGTATTATACAGCAAAAATACAGATACACGTGATTTCTAATAAAAATAAAAGTCAATCAAAGATGTAAAATTAGATTTTCTCGTATTGCACATTAAAAAAAACTGTTGATCCAAAAATAGATCTAGAAGAGTAATATGCAGGATCTAGAAGAGTAATAGGTGGGATCCAAAAATAGTAACTTACAATCTCAATCGTTGATTTGAAAATAAGAATAAATCTTAGCCCTTTAACATAATTTATCTCTTAGATAATTTGAAAATCAGAGGTGTTATATTATATAGATATTTACATATATACATATTTAAAAAATATTACAATTAGGCATTATTCTCGAATAATGCGACAAAGTACGTATTATATAAACCTTTTATTTTGAATTAAGAATTATTATAATTATTTTTTAAAATATCACTATTCACGTAATTCGAGATACACTTTATAAAATTTTACTATATATTATACCACTTTATGATGCATGCCAACTATTTTATTGGAGTTCAAAATGTTCATTAAGTATAATTATCAGCATAATTTCTAGATTTGCAATTTCTAAAAAAATGATAATAATAATAATAATAATAATCTTGTAAGGAATTAGATTTACCATTTTGTAGAATTATATTTGAGTCAAGCATTTGAAGCACGAATTTTATATCATCATCATCTATGTAATCATCGACTTTAAGCGAAATATTATTAGAACACAACCATTTAACACGCAACAGTAATAGTTGAAAATATTGAGCTTTTTTTCCCAAGTGAATAAGTTGAATTTTGTATTAATGAGCTTTTATGTAGATCATTGTTGCACTGAATGAGCAAATGTGTAATGCTTCGATTTCAAAATAATAAAATCTGAGTAAATTAGAAAAATACTCAAATAAAGAAAATCATTTTTTTAAACAACACCTGAAAACAATCAATATATATCCTAAAAGATCGCCCAAAAATATTTAAGAAAAACCCAGTTCTGAAATGATTTTTAATAAAACGCTATCCAGTGGAGTTTGCTCGAGCGAACTCCTCACCAGTCAAAAGGTGTGGCAACTGAGAATTTACTGTTCAAAAGTCTAAAAATTTTTCTAAGTGTTGAAAAACTTTCAACTCATTAAATAAACGAAATGTCTTCACATGCATACATAACATGAATATACGGCCTTAGAGACTTACAACACGAGTGTTCTAACCCAAGATGTAATAATTCAAGTACTTTAAAAGAAAACAAGAATTACATCTTTACAATTTTATTTTTCAAAAATATGCTATCAAAGAAAATATAATTCTATTAGTTACTCAAAAAGAGTCTAGCGACCATCATTTCACTCCAATTTTTTTTTCCGCTATCACCTAAAATATTATTAAATAATATGAGCCAAAACTCATAAGAAAAAAACTAACGATGAACGTATACATGACATGCAATGATGGTTATGCGGGATGCACACATAAATTTATCAAAAACCAACATCATTTATCCCAAATCAAATTCACATCACATAACCGAGTTTTCAACAAAAATGTTATAATTCAATGTTCCATAGTTAAAGTTAAATTAATCATTATAACAAATTCTCTCACCATTTCCAAACCAACCCAACAAATTTTCGTATCCCTCCATTTTATCTCTTCATCCAATTACGGTTTACCAACCTAATTTATTCATCAATTCAATCAAGTAGCAACGCCGGAATGCGCCTATAGACTCAGGTGTATTTGCCGCAACTGGGCCACGCAAGACTTAAGGAATAAATACCAATTTTATAACCCAACACGGAGAGCACACATTTTCAATTTTCCTTGAAAACATCGATAGTGGGTTGCCAAAGAGCATGCTTTTATAGGAATTAACTTGAAAAAAGAGCCTACCATACATTGCACAAGTTTTTGGTCTTTCACCGAGTAGCAATTTATGCTCAAACTTAATCATTCAATTTAATCACATAGGACTTCAATTATTTCATTTCATTAACAATCAAAACGAGTCAAACCGTCAATCCGATTCCTCTTGCGAAAAACCCATATCACTACGGTTCGAAACCCAACCACCACATGTGCTTTCCGATTTTACGCTAAAACCCTCAATTTTAACACCAGACATTGTCATGTGCCACATAAACTCATGGAATATATATGCATTAGATTATTACAACCCTCAATTTAATCAATAATCATATTAATCTCAACATATGGGTCTCTTTGCCCCCAAACCCCCAATTTCATAGTTTTAACTCAAATCCAAACCCTAACCCACCATTTTTCATATCCAATTATATCCAACGATAACGTAAAGATAGAATCATGTTAAATCGTTTATAGATCTAAGACTTAACCTTTATTGACATTAAACCCTAACCTAGAGTTTCGAAAACACCACTTTCATGCTTTTATATTCATAAAATTGAAAATACAACGCATATTATATAGATATTCAAGGATAGTAATAGATCCTACCTTTGTGATGATAGATCCATGAGAGAAACTCCCAAACAAGCTCCAACCACATGAATCTCCAACTGAAGGGTGAGAAGAGAGCCTCTAACGCCAAGATTGAGCCTCTAACGAGTATTCTACTATGAGAAAAGCAAGAAATCACTCCAAACATAGCAAGAAGAGGCTCAAAGAGGTGCCAAGAGGTGTTCTAGGACTTAGAACATCAGTTTAGAGAGAGAGAGAGAGATAGATGAAAAGAATGAAGTTGAAATGTTAAAACTCATAACTTATAAGCTGTACACCGACAGTTTGCTTGAATGGACCCCCCACCGCTCGAGCGGTCCCTATGCCCAGAAGCTCTCTGCCACATGTTCGCTCGAGCAATCTACCCTTCACTCGAGTGGTCACACTGGGTTAAAAACCCAAACCAAGGATGCCACAAACAAACCAAAACGTAGGTCAAACACCTCACAACAATGTTCTCATGTATTACCCAACATTTAACTACTGTTAGCAAACATATACAAGCTCAGACTTTAATTCTTACGCATGATCTACACATTTAACTTTTTTTACTGAACATAATATACTTGTTTTTATTAATACTGGAAACTAACAAGGGACTGGATCCCTACAAAATGTCCTTTTTATGCCAACCTTCCTAGTTTGAAATTTAATTTTTTTCTCAATCCATGCATGTCCAATATTTTGATCCATCACAATATTATTCAAAAAAATTAAATTAAACAAAGTAAAACTATTTTAATTACTACAATGAAACAATATGGACAGATTAAAAAACCTTTAGTGAAATAATACCTTAAATTTGATTCTCCTATAATGTTTTACTTTTTAAAAATAAAGTTTGAACCTTCTATGTTACAAATAGGAACGAACGTAGGATTTTTATTTTGGTCGAGCGAATTACCATGTAATGATAAAATTCAAACAAATATTTGAAAGACGATATTAACTTCAAACAGCACAAATTAGTGGCGGGTGATTATTTTTTCAACCTATTATGAATATACTAATAATCAAAACCAGCAATTGAGTGATATTTTTTAACGATTTCAACTCAGGGTTTAGGCGATTTAGCGGATTGAAAGTTGTAAAACTTTGAAGGTTATTTTCTTGAAGGTAGTTACTAAAAAATAAAAAATTTATTGCATTTAAAAAAATTCATATTTAACACGCCAAGCAAACTACCAACTAAAATAACAGTAGTCGTTCAATAATAACATAATTAAATAGCTTGTAAATGCATACTTATTAAAAAAATATTAAAAGAAAATAAAGAAATTCATTTTGAATTTCACTTATATAAAGTAGTAATTAAAGATCATACATGTTCTAATTTGTTCTTTACAAATTATAAAAAATTTATATAAACATAAATATACATATGAGGTTGACATCTATCAAATTTAGAGAAATATGATAACTAATATATGCTATAAGTAGGCTAGGTTGCGTATTCTTATTTTTTTACTCAAGTCACCCAATCTAACCCACTCGCTCACATTAATCACGCGAGTTAGTTTGAGTTGACTGGTTAAAACAAATTGACGAATTATTTGCACACTCCTACTTCTCAATAGACTTTCTCTCCTTTTTCTTTTCTTTTTCTTTAATTTTTTCATGGTTCATCTTCATAGATATCTCTCCTTCTATTTTTCTTCATTTTTCTTTCATGATTCATCTTCCAGCTCTCTTTCTTTCTTTTCTTTCTGTTTTAAAAAAAAAAATTTCATGGTTCATTTTGCTAGCTTTTTCTTTTGCTGTACTTGTTTCTGGATTGGGAATTTTTTTTTGGGTTGGAACAGAAACCACAAATCACCCAACCACCACTATTCTTGGATAGGGACAAACTTGTTATTAACTGAAAAAGATAAGCATAATATGGTCATTACAATCCAATCTTGTTGGACTGGATTACAAACACTACCTCTTGTTAGTTTTCCTAATTTTTTCTCCAATGAGATTCATAATCACGTTGGAGTAATAGTCCATTTCAAAAAATTGACAATCAAACATGATATTAATGAGCCACCGAATTGTTAATTTAGTTCAAAAACTTAAAGGCTTTGTTTGTTATGAAGCACTAGAGGGGACAAGATTGGATTAGGAGACAAAGATGGCCTACTAAAAAAATTTTGCCCCTTGGTATTGTGAGTCTCACATTTATATTATGGGATTCAGACTAACAGTCCGACGAATGTGAAATTGCTAATCCCTTATTTATGGAATTAACAATACTAAATTCCCCTTAATATTATTAGAACCAGATTTCGGATTATCTTTCCTCTTTATCTAATAGTCAGAAATAATTCTACAATTCTTATCACATTCTTTATCTCACTTTAACCAAATATGAACCAAATTTCTCACTATATACATAATTCTATTTATAATCAATTGGTATACAAAAAAACATGTGATACCCTCGGTATTACTAATCCCTCATATCCAATCTAATCCTTTCCGAAACAACAAACAAGCCCAAAAGTTATTATCAAACTGGGTCTTAACTTTCTAATAAAACACCAATCCCTCATTTAAAATCATAACCTACCACCTGCAATATATAGAACATAAAATAACCCTGCTTATGGCACCAATTGAGCTGGATTTGTGCTGTCCAAGTATAAAATATTACCAAAAGAATAGGTAAGAATGATTTTTAATTTAAAAAAGAAGAAGAAGAAAAACTAGCTGGCTACTTGGAAGTTGTACTTTTGAATTTTTAGTAATGAAACTAATAATGGTAGGGTTAATAGTGCTGTTTGTTATATTACCTGGTAAGTTTGATTGGGAGAAAAATAAGTTTAGATTAATTTATCCAGTATTTGGTTAGTATTCCTGAAAGGGGATTAAATGTCCTAATTTACAACAATATTCATGGTATTTAAGAAAACTAGCTAAGATGATGGGTAGGTGAAATGAATTCAAAAGGGGTAAAAATGTCATTTGTGATTTATCCCACTCCCTTTTAATCCATGGCGTACACAACCTGACCCACCCCTACCTGAGGTCTAAATCCTGTTAGGTGGGCTTTCATTTTCTTCCACATTTTATTAAATAAATAAATAATTATATAAGACTATATATATCTATACTTCTATACTATTATATAAAATAAAATATTGTAGGTTCTTTAACTCAGAAAGTCTCATCCTAAATTTTTTAAAATTCTAAATATTTTTATATTAGAAAATTATGTAGCGCAATATGATTGATCCAAATTTTAATTTCAAAACCTTTTAAATTTGAAATTTATATAATCTTATCTTTTGTTGATTCAAATTACTATTTTTTCAAATCATATTTGAAATAAAATTATGTGACAGAATTGGATTGGTATAAATTATTCAGTTACTTTCATATTTACACTATTTAGAATTTAATATAAACTTATCAGTTATTGGTTCATATCACTATTTTTCAAACTACAATATTGAATAAACAAAAGTGACATAATTGATTGCTCCAACATTTAATATTTATAAGTTTTGATTTTGTTGGTCCAAATTAATAACATTTTAAATTTTAAAATTTATTTAATACTAATAATATCCAATAATTATGTGTTACTATTTATTTGACTAATTTACTATTTTTTTCAAATTTATACTATTATATAAAACAAAACGTTGTAGGCTCTTTAACTTTGAATGTCTCATGCCGAATATTTCGAAATCTTAAATATTTTTATATTAGAAAATTATGTTGCGCAATATGATTGGTCCAAATTTCAATTTCGAAAACTTTTAAATTTTAAATTTATATAATCTTATCCTTTCTTAATTTATTTAAATCACTATCTTTTCAAATCATATTTGAAACAAAATTATGTGACACAATTGGATTGGTCTAAATTATTCAATTCTTTTCAAATTTAAAATTTAGTATAAACTTATCATTTATTGGCTCAGATCACTATTTTTCAAACTATAATATTGAATAAACAAAAATGACATAATTAATTGCTCCAACATTCAATATTTATAAGTTTTGATTTTGTTGGTCTAAATTAATAACCTTTCAAATTTTAAAACTTATTTAATTCTAATAATATCCAATAATTATGTGTTACTATTTATTGGATCAATTTACTATATTTTCAAAATTTTAAATAATATAGAGTAGTCATGTATTATAATTTAATTGTTCAACTAATTATCTATTCAATATTTGAAATTAAATTCTTATAATCCAAATTCAAGATTTTTTAATACTGAGAAATTGTGTACTCCAATTTTATCGATCCAAAGTACTATATTTTTAATATTCTTTATTATATTTTGTAATTATATATTTTAATATTTTAATTTTATTGGTCCAGATTAGCATTCTTTCAAATTTAAAATATATTTCTAAAATTTTAAGTTTGTTCTATTATAAATTATTATCTTGTTAAACATTTAAATTTATCTCATGTTATAATAAAATATTGTGCATTCAAACTTTAAATTTAATTCTTTCAAATTCTAAACACTTGAGAATTTTATCAATTTTTAAATGATTTGTTATTTTTTATTTTATATATAATTTTTTTTGATAAAAGTGCTAATGTTTAGTGAGGCACGATAGAGAAACTTAATGAAAAATCTATAGTGGAAAAATCTTCAGAAAGTCTTATATTTTAAAATTTAATCGTTTTACTTTCTATTGATAGTTTTGGTGTTGGAATTCTCTTATTTAACATGTATATTTTTCACATTTAATTTTCTTGTTTGTACCATTTATCTTTATTATTTGATCTCATTGTACTTTATTTTTATTTATCTTGTTTTCTTTTTTTGTTGTTTGTCTAATTTTTGATAGCTTCTAAAATGGGTATAAACCAATTATGAGATGACATTAACGCAACAAAATATTTATATTATTTATTCTTATATTTGACCATGCATAGCACGGGAGAATTATTGAAAACACCTCTTACGAAATAACTTTCTTATCTAATTATTACGTGTGATACTCTGACCCGTTTTTGTTTAAAAATGAGTAAGTGTTGATGGGAGTAGGAATTAAAACTTGATCTTGGTGACATTTTAGGTGAGTATTTTGAGTTTGGATATGCATGAAAGATATGTTTGGAGAAGAATATAAGGTTCTAAGGAATGTTCGGACAAAAATATGTGAAAAGCGTGTGAAGAAAAGTGACATATTTTTACTAATTTGGTCATAATGTTTTGTACAAGATGAATCCTAGTGTGAGATTTGAACCATTAGAAAGTAGACTTCTAGGGCTTTAGTTTGAGCACAAGAATAACCTTATTTGGAGTTCGAATAAAAGAGATATGCTCGTTTAAAGTCGGGCTAACAGTGCAGTTGTGAAGACCGCTCGAGCGGTCTGTGTCGGACAGAAACTATAAGTTACAGGTTCTGGGTTGGTTTTCTCATTCTCTCCTCTCTCTAAAGCTGATGGATGATCTAGGGTTTAGATTTTGGAAGTCCTTGGAGCTTTTCATGTCCATTGGGGTCGAGATCTTGCCGTTTTTTTGAGCAAGCTATTGTTGGAGAGCATGGATGCTCGTTGGAAGTTTTTTCATAGTCGCGCGTTTTGGGCTTTGGTGGATTGGAGCTTGTTAAAGATTTCATTCTTGATGGTGGGATGCCTATGAGGTAGGATCTTGACTAACTGTGGTGCTTTGAAGTGATTTGTGTTGATTTTGCATAAAAGTGTTATAAAACCCTTATCTTTTGTGAGGTTAATCAAAATTCTAATTAAATTATGGGTTTTTAAATTTATAATCATGATAAATTAGAGATATTATGAAAGTAGAACCCAATATTTGGTGTTTAGTGGCATATAACTTGTAAACTTGGAGTTTGAAGAATAAGTTTATGTCTACTTAGCAAGATTTGAAAATTAGAGTGTATGAATCCTATGTTAAGTACTTATGATGTATTAAGTTCATGGAAAATGAATAAAATTTGGGAGTTTGGGTTTCGTTACATTGAAGGGATTTGTTGTGGATTGAAGCATTTGAATTATCAATTGGGAAAAGGTAATTTGATACAAGATGAACTAATGTTGGTATTTTAGCTAAATTGAAAGATTTTAGAGCTATTTGATGAAACATGATTTATGTGACTGTGAAATTTTGAGAAGATAAAATATAAATGGACCGGAGGGAATTTGTTCCGCTCAAAATGTGTTGAAAAGTACAAAAAATTTTCTAAGTGTTAAAAATCAAGTTTTTAGTTTGAAAAAGAACCTGGTGTAGGATAGATCGATAGACCAATCGATCTGTTTGAGAAAGACCACTCGATCTGTCTGGGCTGTTTTCAAATTTTTTGGTGTTTTGTTTTAAAGGCGCGACTCTTGGGGACTGTGACCCTAGTTTTTCAGACTACTCTTTTACACGAATTAAACCCTCGATTGGGCGTATTTGAAAAGTTTTAAACTCATTGTTTGTTTTCATTTTGAATCGTGTTGATTAAGATAAGCTTTGCCGAGTTTTGGTGTGTCAAACGGGTTTTTTTTAGGTGATTCACGTTCTATATAAATGTATTTGGGTTGGGATGTATGTGTTGGACCGGTTGGTTGGGTTTTACAATAAATGTGAGTTTTCTATATGCATATGATGGGTGTATTCTATTTTTTTCAAACGATATGATCTCGATTGAAATAATTTTGTGTTGTTGGTATTTTATGAAATTGATGAAACGAACGTGAATCATGAGAAATTGTGTATTAAAGTTTATGATGCTTGTGACTTGAAAAGAAAGATTGAATACTAAAACAGAATGTGATTTAGAAATGAAATGAAAAGTTTGAAATTGGAATTGAAATGGCAATATGTGAAAATGAGTGGGAGAGGAACCAGTTGTGGGGTTGGACTCTCGAATTGTAAAAATGATAGTAATTAACGATTAATGAACTGAGTGTGGATTGATGTGAATTAAGTTGGGCTTGTATAGCTCCGCGGTGAAAGACCGAAAACTTGCGCAAGATGAGGACCACATGTCCACAGATTAGCTCCCGAAATATGGTGGTTGTGTCATGATGAGTTATAGAGCGACCTATTCCACAACGGCTTCATGTAGCCTATTGGGGGCGAATGGGACAATGTTTCTATAAGCTGCATCCAACGCCGGTTCATTGAATGTGATACGATTTTATGAGAAATCGGCTAATGAGAATGAGATAGTAATATGGATAAATGTGACAAAACGGAATACTTTAAAAAAGGCTCAAGGAATGTGAATAATGAAATAAATAGTGATAGAAAATGAATGAATGAATGAAATAAATTTATGTAGGTAGATGTGTGCGTGTGAACGAATAACGAATTGGTGAAACTTATATTTTTTTTTTCGGTTTTACCCATCACACCTCACAAGTCATGCTTAGCATTTTTAACCCTATTCTTTTGTTTTATTTGTATAAATTCTGATTTGATTTTAAGATTTCAATTTTTTTTTGTGGACAGATGATTAACACTTAGAAGATTATATATAATTCTTGTAATTACATGTAGGAAAACTAAACAAGTATTCTTAATGATATTTCTTCAGTCATTTATAGTCATATTTTTATTAAAATAATTAGACTTTAAATTGTATGTTCTATTTAACTAAATTTTACTACTTTAAAAAAGTTATTTTAAACTTATTTAAGGGTTAAAAAATATATAAATAACATATATAAATTTTTTTTATCTGGGTTAGTTGCTAGTTCTTATATAATCCAATCATACTTTTATAGTTTCACAGCCGAACAAGGCATTAGGACATATTAGGGTTGTTTGGCAAAATTAGTGATAATTTTTTGCTATTAATTTTATTTAGAAGTTATAATTTTTTTTAAACACTCATAACTTTTTGTACAATTTATAATTACTTTTTTTTTAATTTCAACTACAAAATATAATTTTTACCAAATACTCATAATTTTTATTATAAAATATAATTTATAAATTATTAATTTCAACAATACCAAGCACTACCAT
>JAULJZ010060333.1:0-13560 GCA_032270985.1 Heliamphora pulchella
CTTCTTTTGAAACTTGTTTCTCATCTTTTTAGGGTTCTTTAACTCAATATAAGTTTTGATAAAATGTTTTTCATGAGTTATTAATATTCCTATGGTCAATCTATGGTCTCCTATGAGCTTTCATAAATATGATCATTGGTTGTGAACTTACATAGGTTTCTAGATTCAATATACTTGAAATTCTTCAAGTTTTTCAAGTCTCTCTTTTCTTCTTGGTTTTATCATGCTCCATGGATCTTAGCCGCTTGAATATGATCTTCTTGCTTCATGACTTCCATTTTGCATTCTCAATTGTGCGTAATGTTGAACTCCTGTAAACTCACTTAATTGCACAATTAGAACTTTTTGTTTTTCATTATCAAAACGGATGTTGAAACCTTGTTTAGGCCAATAATCTCCCCCTTTTTGATGATAACAAACAACGAGCAAAATGAGTTTGCCTTTACAAGGCTCCCCCTCACAATATGTATATAACCAAGATATTCAACAATTCAAGTGATAAACATTTAAGTTCAAATTGACCAAAAACTCCCCCTATATATCATATCCCCCTTTTTGACAATATTTAATCATTAAGCTAAGTGCATACTCTCCCTCTTTTTCTTATATCAAAAGGAATGTTAAAATGAAATCTCTCTCTCTTTCTCTCAAGATCATAAGACATACATGCATTTGATATAATCGCCACCAGGCTTACAACACTTGGCTCCTAAACCAAAAACATTTAAATCAATACATGATCCAAAAACAAAAGGAAAACTAAGAAAGGTCTTCCGCCACTTCCAGCTCCTCTAGTTCATCCTGCGTGATCAAAAGCGCCTGAAATAGGTTTTTAAATCCCACACCGTGAGCCGAGGCTCAATAGGAAACAAACTAACATGAAATAAAAGCTGAGCCGAGGCTCAATAGGAAACAAACTAACATGAAATAAAAGCTAAACATGTTGACGTAATATGTATGAATATTTCGACTCACACGAACTCCGAAAACAGTTTTACATAACCCACAATGATTCACACGCATTACATGCATCTTCACGGGCTTTCACCGTAGGACAAAATTCATCCCTCATTATGCATCTTTACGGGCTTGTACCAAGGGAGTAAAATTCGCCCCGACTAATGCAACTTTAAACTAGAGTTTGCATGCACACAACCATGTACAAATATTACATTTTACATAGCAACGTCATCCATCAAACCATGGAGACCAACGAACGTTAAAACAAGGCTCAACCCCAAGGGTTAGCTCCAAACCTCCAAATTTAGGTTTTCGCAAATATTTGCATAAATCTTTTCAATTTTCAAAACTCATCTTTTTCAAAACTACGGACACACACACGTCCACCAACTTCAAAATAAATCATAAAAACACTTTAGAAGCCTTTTCGTCCAACCAAACATGGTTTAAGTACATAGATAAACCATTCATGCATTTTAAAATGGTAAAAACGCATAAAATTTCACGTAGCACCCCTTTAAGACATGCGAGTCTAGGATCCTACCTCGTTGAGTTAAAAACTCGATGCTTTAAACTCCAACGAAAAACGAACGTCGTCAAAATGATATTCCATCTGGATGAACTCGAAACCCTTGGCAAGGATAACAAGAATCCGCTATCCGATCGCCAAAAACTAAGCCCGGACCCACCAAAAAGCTAGAGAGAAGATGGAGGTTTTGTGAAGAAGAAAGGAAACTTAGCTAGCAAGTCTCATCTCCCAAAATATCTAGCAAAGAGATGATATTTGTAGGGCCCATGCAGACAGACCGCTCGATCGGTTTCAAGACCACTCGAGCGGTAGCCCCAGCAAAGTTTTCCAACTTTGCGCCATAATGTCTGACGGTTCTGGGATTCAACCTAACATGCATTTCTAAGCTCGAACATGCATAAAACATAGAGAAACATACTATTCTATTGAGATTAAAACAATAATCAACACGTCAAATAAACATTACAAAATTAAGACAAAATCGGGTTTCACAACTCTACCCCCTTAAAGTAATTTCGTCCCCGAAATTTGCTACGAGGTCAAGAAGAAACCAACTTCGAGTATCTCGCACGGGTTTCAGCCTCAAGCTCCCTTGTTGCTTTCTCGACTCCATGACGAAGCCATAGAACCTTGATGTAAGCAATGGTCCCCCCTCTCAACACTTGCTCTTTCATGTCCAGAATCTTCATGGATCATTCCTCATAAGAAACATCCTCACCCACCTGTAACTCAACCCAATCCAAGACATGTGACAGATCAGGCTCATACTTTTCAAGCATGGAAACATGAAACACGTTGTGCATGGATGATAGCTGAGGAGGCAAGGCCAAATGATATGCCACCTCTCCAATCCTCTGCAAGATCTCAAAACTCCCAGTGAAACGCGGTGATAACTTCCCACTTCGGCCAAATCTCATCAAACCTCGGCATGACGAGACTTTCAAAAACACATGGTCTCCCACCCCAAACTTTAAAGGTCTCCTCCTCCTATCGGCGTAGTTCTTCCAACGACTCTGGACGAATCATAGAGATTTTCTCCCTCGTTTCCCACACCAAGTTTGGTCCTAAAACTGCTGGCTTTCTAACATCTGTTCAACAAACCAGCGACGTACACGGCCTTCTATACAAAACCTCAAACGGTGCCATTCCAATACTAGACTGATAACTATTGTTGTATGCAAACTCTGTTAACGGTAGATGATCTTCCCAAGAATCCCAAAAATCGAGTACACACACTCTCAGCATATCCTCTAAGATCTGTATAGTACGCTCGGACTGACCATCCGTCTGAGGATGAAAAGTAGTGCTGAACTGCAGATCTGTCCCTAATGCTACCTGAAGACTTTGCCAAAAGCGCGAGGTAAATCACGGGTCTCGATTCGAAATAATAGATATAGGCACTCCATATAACCGAACAATCTCATTGACGTATAATCTACTTAACTTGTCCACGGAGTCTTTCACCCGAATGGGAAGAAAATGCACAGACTTCGTCAGTCTGTAAACCACAACCCAGACAGTATCGTGCCCTTTTGGTGATTTAGGAAGTCCTAATACAAAATCCATCATGATATTTTCCCACTTCCATTCTGATATAGACAACGACTGAAACAACCTTGCTGGTCTTTGATGCTCGGCCTTTACTTATTGACAAGTAAGGCATTGGGAAACAAACTGAACAACATCCCTTTTAATTCCCTTCCACCAAAACTGATGGCGCATATTATAATACATCTTGGAGCCTCCTGAGTGCACTACAAGACGGGAATGGTGGAAATCATGTAACACCTCCTTACGGCACGGCCTATTGATCATGCAATTTGGGATCCTTATTTTGGTCAACCGGCTGTGGAAGCTTTTACTCGGGGGGTGCTCTAGGCCCTCCGGCACAAACACTCTTCTTGCCAATCTCAAACTCTAATCCGAGCTCACAACCCATCCCGTGGTGTCTTTCCCACTAGCAGTATGATCCCGTAACATCTGAGCTTCCTGATCTGTTCGCTGAACCTCCAAAACACGGGCAATCAACACAGGCTGTGAAACCACTGAAAACAAGGTGTCGGCCTCCTATGAGACCTCATACTAAGAGTGTCGGCCGCAACATTGGCCTTCCCCGGGTGATACTGAAGGTCAAAATTGTAATCTTTCATAAACTCCATCCACCGTCGTTGGCGTAGATTCAGGACTTTATGTGAAAACAAGTATTTGTAGCTCTTGTGATCTAAGAAAACCTCAAAATGCTAGCCGTAAAGATAATATCGCAATGCCTTCAAGGCAAGAACCACAGTTGCTAACTCTAAATCATATGTCGGATAGTTTTGGTTATGAGTCTTCAACTGTCGAGATCTGTAAGCCACAACCTTACCCTTCTACATCAGGACACAATCCAAGCCAACATGCGACGCGCCACAATACACTGTATAGCCCAATCCTCGCTCTGGAATCATTAACACTGGGGCATTCATCAATCTCTACTTTAGCTCCTGAAAAGCTAACTCACAAGCCTCACTCTAAGTAAACTTTACTCCCTTTTGGGTAAGTCGAGTCATCGGCGCGGTAAGTCTAGAGAAATCCTTCACAAATCGTTGATAGTAGCTGCCAAACCCAGAAAGCTGCGAATCTCAAACACATTCTTCGGTCGTTCCCAACTCATTACCGCATCTATCTTCGAAGAATCCACAAACACTCCATCACCTGACACCACGTGCCCCAAAAAATTTACCTTTGATATCCAGAATTCTCACTTCTCATACTTCCCAAACAATCGATGCTCCATCAAAAGCTGTTTGCAATACGCAGATGCTCTTCTTGCATCTCTCTCGAGGGTGAGTAAATAAGAATATCATCCACGAATACAACCAAAAAATTATCCAAATACGGATGAAATATATGATTCATTAACTCCATGAACGTCGTAGGAGCGTTTGTCAAACCGAATGGCATAACCAAAAACTCATAGTAACCATATCGAGTCCAGAAGGCAGTCTTCACTATGTTCTCGTCCCTGATCCTCAACTGGTGATATCCTGATCTCAAGTCAATCTTAGAAAAATAACTCGAACCTTTTAGTTGATCAAACAAATCATCAATCCTCGGTATAGGATACTTGTTTTTCACCATCACTTGATTCAATTTTCGGTAGTCAAACACAACCTCAAGGACCCATCCTTCTTTTTAGCAAATAAAGCTGGAGCTCCCCATGGTGATGTACTTGGACGTACAAACCCCTTATCAAGCAACTCCTGAAGCTATATCTTGAGTTCTCGTAACTCAGCCAATGCAAAATGGTAACATGGCATCGAAATAGAAGTAGCTCCCGTAATGAGATCGATAGAAATCTCTACCTCAAGACTCGATGGAAACTCAAATAGATCGTCAGGAAAGACATCTAGATAGTCACAAACCACAAGGGGAAGCTCTCCTCACATCCCAACTGTCTCATTTAGCATGAGAGTAGAAAAGAGGAAGCCTAGGTTTCCTCAATTTTGAATAACACCAGGCATTGACACTAAACCCTCGTTCTTATCGCCTACAAGACAAAAACAATCACACTCAGGTGTACAAATCGATACCCTTCGTCGATCGCAATCGATATAGGCACGATAGGTGGTTAGTCAATCCATCCCTAGAATGATATCAAACGTGGTCATGTCGAGAATGATGAAATCAAACTCTAAACAGCGGTCGGTGACCTCTAACTCACAGGATCTACACACTCGTCCCAACACCACATTCCCACCGTTTGGGGTCTCTACACACAACGTACTACCCAAGAAGTCCATCTCCAACCCCAAAGCAGATGCAAAAGCAAATGAAATAAAGGAATGCAATGCTCCCGTGTCGATAAGAACACTGGCCCATGATCTGTACTCTAAGAGAGTACCTCTGATCACTACAATAGTAGCTGCAGCATCAGGCACGACTGGTGCCTTGGAAGAATTGGGGTCTGTATGGGCGTACACTCTGCCCTATGGTGCTCTAGTCTGTCCACCATAGCCCTGAACTGTCGACTGTCGCACTGACTGTGTTGAAGCACCCCCATCTGTAACCTTGGAAGTTTAAACTCCTGGGTGCTGCTGTTGGTAATTTGGTCAATCCTGCACAAGCGGGTCAACTGGTGCACCTGCCATGCTCGGCACACTACCTCCTTGAGGGCAGTTCCTGCAAATATGTCTAAATTGGCCACATCCGAAACAAACTAGTGGCCCCTTCCCCTGCGACTGAGAAGGTACTGAACTCTGGGACTGCCTCAGCTGTGAGCAATTCATCACACGATGCCCAGGCTACCTGCACTGATAACAGATGAACTCCTTCTGCTCTGGCCTCCCAGACGAAGCCACTGATGGTGCTGGTGAAGAAAACTACTGCCGTGATCTAGATAGATGAGAACCAGAGTCAAAGGACCTCTATCTCTTGTTGGAGTGCCCACCTGACTGAGCCTTTGCTCCACGTTGTGGTGCTCTGACCCCCTAGGTCTACGAGTTTCATTCAAAGTGTTCTCAGTCACAGCAGCTGACTCTACCAACTCTGTAAAAATACGCAGCCTCAATCTTGCCACTCACTCCCTGATCGCAAGCCTCAAATTCCTTTCAAACCTTTTCGAATGTAGCTCATCTGTAGGCACCAATTCCTATTCCAAGCAGGATAAACTAGTAAATCTAGCTTCATACTACATGATACTCATCATCCCCTGAGTGAGAGTATAGAACTCCTCTCTGTATATATCCCTTGAGGATGCGGGAAAGTATTTTTTTTGAAATACCCTCGTAAAAGATGTCCACGTGCCCTCTACGGTATTCTTAGCATATTTTCACCACTCATGGGCGTCACCTCTCAGTTGGAATGTGGCAAAAGTAACCCTCAAATCTTCCTCAACTATCTGTAGTGTATCTAGAATCTGGATCACAAGTTTTAACCATTTTGTACCTATCGTGAGATCGGGATCCCCAGCGGAGGTAGGAGGGTTAAGACACTAAAACTCTTGCATCACAATAGTCGCCCTCGACTAGGGCACTCTCTTTCTCCCCTAGCATCCTTAGTTAGCTGACAGATGGAGCCCACCATCTCACGCACAACTCTATCCCGTCTACCGGTCCTTGGGGAGCATTTGCATCCCCAGCATCAGGGATTGGCACATCCCCTTGGCCCAAACCATGACCACAGCCTCGACCACGATCTCGTCCTCTTCGCGCAGACAACACTTCTATATGAAAGGAATATAGAACAGAAGATTCAGCACATTGCATTATCACAAACATTAACTATATAACCATGCTAACACTTAGCCATAAACGATCATGCAAACATATCACACATACCGAGGAGAACCGACAAGAGTGACACATCAATTTTGGTAACTTACTTAGATTCCTTGCCAGAAAACACGTTGGTCAAATGCATTTCTTACTTGGCTTCCAAGTTTGTCAATCCAAATGCCCAAAGGTAAGACCAATAATCCTAAGGTCCAACTCCCGTGCTCACGTATACATGGCATCCACATGCTCAACAGAGTATCATACTCATATTATCAAAACATCTAAACACATGCAATCAAGCACACACAACTAGCCTTACAAGGTGATGCAACCTCTCCCACAGCTCTTAAGCATTTGAACCCAAGGCTCTGATACCAAGTTATCATGCCCCAAGACCCGGGTCACGTGAAAAGCCCAAGAAACAACCATTTTGGGATACCACAGTCTACCAAATCTGCCTGAGCTCAAACAAGTCGAAGATCATAACGAAAAAATGAGACTAAAACCTTTGAAAAATGCACTACCGAGGGTTTATTTAATGCAAAGAGTAGCACAAACGGCCAAGGTCACGGTACCCAAGAGCCAAGCTTTAAAAATAAAACAACAAAAATTTTTGAAAAAAATTGCCTAGACCGCTTCATCGAACCGCTCGAGTAGTCCCTACCAGCACCCTGTTTTTCTCACCGTCTGTAAAACAACAGAGAGATTGTTTTGACTGCTTGATAGACCACTCGAGCGGTCCATCGAGCAGTCTGGCTCTGGACCGACTTTTCAAAATATAACTTTTCCCTTCCCAACACTAAATCATTTTTGAACATTTTTTGAAGCTCCCAAGGCAAAGCATGCCAAAGAAAACCCGCCAAAACGAGGTTCCAAAATCCTCCCTCGAGGCATTAACATTTATATAAAGGATAAAACCAAACGAAAGCGGAAAACAACAACAAACCCAAGGTCTCTCTCTCAAGATCATAAGACATACATGCATTTGATATAATTGCCACCAGACTTACAACACTTGGCTCCTAAACAAAACATTTAAATCAATACATGATCTAAAAGCAAAAGGAAAAATAAGAAAGGTCTTCCGCCACTTCCGGCTCCTCTAGTTCATCCTGCGTGATCAAAAGCACCTGAAAAAGAATTTCAAATCCCACATCGTGAGCCGAGGCTCAATAGAAAACAAACTAACATGAAATAAAAGCTAAACATGCTGACGCAAGTATGTATGAATTTTTTGACTCACACGAGCCCCAGAAACGATTTTACATTACCCACAATGGTTCACACGCGTTACATGCATTTTTACAGGCTTTCACCGTTGGGCCAACATTCGTCCCTCATTATGCATCTTTACGGGCTTTTCACCGAGGGACAAAATTCGCCCCAACTAATGCATCTTTAAACTAGAGTTTGCATGCACTCAACCATGTACAAATATTACATTTTATATAGCAATGTCAACCATCAAACCATGGAGACCAACGAACCTTAAAACAAGGGTCAACCCTAAGGGTTAGCTCTAAACCTCCAAATTTAGGTTTTCCCAAATATTTTCATAAATCTTTTCGATTTTCAAAACTTGCCTTTTTGAAAACTACGGACACACATACGTCCACTAACTTTGAAATAAACTATAAAAACACTTTAGAAGCCTTTTCGTCAAACCAAACATGGTTTAAGCACATAAATTAATCATTCATGCATTTTAAAATGGTAAAAACGCATAAAATTTTACGTAGCACTCCTTTAAGACATGTGAGTTTAGAATCCTACCTCCTTGAGTTAAAAACTCAATGCTTTAAACTCCAACGAAAAACGAACGTCGTCAAAACGAGATTCTGTCCTGATGAACGCGAAGCCCTCGGCAAGGATAACAAGAATCTGCCATTCGATCGCCAAAAACTCAGCCCGGACCCACCAAAAAGCTAGAGAGAAGGTGGAGGTTTTGTGAAGAAGAAAGGAAACTTAGCTAGCAAGTCTCATCTCCCGAAATATCTAGCCAAGAGCTGATATTTGTAGGGCCCACGTAGATAGACCGCTCGATCAGTTGCCCCCGCAAAGTTTTGCAACTTTGCACCACAACGTCCGGCGGTTCTGGGATTCAACCCAATATGCATTTCTAAGCTCGAACATGCATAAAACATATAGAAACATGTTATTCTATTGAGATTAAAACAATAATCAACACGTCGAATAAACATTACGAAATTAAGACAAAATCGAGTCTCACAGGTTCTGTTGTCTGAGTCTTTATTTGGTTGGGGAGGTCTCTTTTCTTCGCTTTCTCAGGCTACGTCTGGGTACTTGATTGGTACTCGATTTGGTAAGGGTGTGAAGTTGGGTCAGTGACGGAGTTGGTTGATGCTGGCCTTCTATCTCCGTGCCAAGGTTCCCCTTAGGACTGTTCTATCTCCTACTTCCTAGCACCGTGGTTAGAGGACCAACTTCTTTTGACCTCCTACGCTTTTGATGTTTTGATATTTTCTCGGCTTTATAGAGGTTCTTCTGGCAAGGCTTCTGAGAGAGGAGGTCTCTCTTTTTGTCTGAGGGTTGGTGTAAGGACCTGCTTTTTAAGAGTAATATTAGCAACGGTAGGGTAACCAACTAGAACCGGCAACGACCCCCCAACCCCGAGAAGTATTGAATTAACATCAAATAATAATAATAATAATAATAATAATAAAATAAATAAATAAATAAATGAATGAAATAGAATAATAATAATAATAATAATAATAATAATAATAATAATAATAATGTTCATGAAATGAAAATAACAATAAAATATTAGTAGTTATGGACAAACTATTAGCCGAATAAATAAATAATGTAAATAATAGTAATTATAAAATTAAAAGTTATAATAATAGTAGATAAGATAATATTAATCAAACATATACTCACAATCACCAACAAGCCTTAATATTATATATATATACCAAGCCCAATACAATCTTGGATCGTGATTAATCTAAATCTTTCTAAATAATTAATGAAAACACACATAAAAAGATTTTATTGAAAGTAAATGAAAACTTACAAACTTTCGATAGAGAACTAAAAACTCAAAAGGACTCTATATTACAAGAGATGGACTGAGATCCTTCTGAGAGAGGATGGAAATGAAAGCTCTGAGGAAACAACCCTTCCTCAATGGGTTTATATAGACAGACCTTAGTCACGGACTTGAAATGAAATTACAATACAAGAAATGAATAGAGAAAGACACAATAATAATATAACTTTACTTTTACAAAAGAAAATAGTAACCATTGTCGGGGCATCTCTGATAATGGAGATAATGGAATAAACTTTTAATCCCGTGGCAAACATTGGGAATCCACTTTTATGACTTTGGCAGAGCATCGGAATAACTTTAAGAAAAGTTATTTATCATGATCTGGGCACTGCGTTGTAAGACGGGAAAGAATATCACTTTATGACAATAATGGAGCAAGTGGCTGACATTTGAGAGAGCATCTTCAATCTTTCGATAAAGGGAAATATTCGAGGCAATAATGGGACAAATTAAGGGAGGTTGGATGAAAATTCAAATTCTTTCGATAATATATGTTATTAAGTCTCATTGGATTCTTTCGATAGAGAGACATAAGATGGATGAGTGAACCAATTATTCTTTCGATAAATTGATAACAATAAAGGATCAATTGGAGCTGTAAATAGTCACAAGGACTGAGTGTCAAAATTAACACCAAAACAGTCATCCTCATTTGACTGATGACTTACTGGATCAGATAATAGATCTCCAAGGAGATCATCATTTTCAGGTTGAGAATTTAACTCTTTGAGAAGTGATTTTTTCAAAGCGGCTTTAGATGATACCAATGAAGGGTTTTTTGAAAGAACTTTGGATTTCAAGGATGAGATATTAACATTAATAAAATCAGAGGAATCAGAATTGATAGATTTAGGAGATGAAGATGAAACAAGTTTAGATTTATAAGAGGAAGAAGATTGGGAGGCTTTTTGAGTCTAAGCTTTTTTCATGTAATACTGCTTTAAGGTTTGAGGATAGATTTCTTTAGGAATTTCGAACTTATCCCTCCAGCGAGATGAAAATTCCCTGGCAAGATAAGGAATCAAGTTTGCAATACTGACCGTATACTTCCATTGAAGCAACTATGGAAGGGAGAAGTCAGCGTAAAAATATAAAAGGGATGGATTTTGAGGTTTAACATACGTTAGATAATGCTCATAAGATTCTTTTAATTCAGGGGGAAGAATAGAAGGATGTGGACCAAATTGATTCCACCAAGTGTGAAACTAATAGGGAATTGATGATTGAAAATTATTACAGAATTTTACAAACCACGAATGGGTCATAGTATCATTTTGAAAATAAAAGACAATTGTAAATGCCTTTCGGTAATCATAAAAATTGTAACTTTTTGGAGAAATTGATTCATTTTTAAAATGTTTATTAAACGAGTCTCCATGACCCCATTCTTTTTTGGAAGTGATTTTTAATATAACACATTTAGAATAGTTGATGATGTTGCCATCACTACTGTTACTATTGTGTTGGATTTTAACATAATTAGTTTCCAATAAAATTGTTTCTAAATATTTTCTAGAAGGAGTTCCAGTTTCAGAAATATAATGCCATTTAGGAGCAATATACTTAGTAATAAAAGATGTAATAGCTTTAGGTCAATTTGGTTCACTAGCAGCAAGAACAATTTGATAATCCTCTTATTCAAGAGGAATAATGGGATATAAAGTATCATGAGGGGTGTATGGTTGAGGTTTTTTAGGTTTAGGAAAGGTTTATCTCGTTTGGGTGCGTAAAGGATTAGATGAAAATCTCTCATAGGATTTTTATCCTTAGACATTGTGAATATAGACTGTGAGACCCCGAACCTTGCTAATTTTGATATATATAAATGTTGACATGTTTTTCCTACATGTTATATATCATCAATGCTTGGTTCATGTTTTGGGTTGTAGAACAGCATGTATAGATGTGTTTTAAGCTTTCTCGGACCTTGTTTAGATGGGTTGGGTTGGTTTTTGAGCCTTAAAACTTCAGCTTTTTCCAGTAGGCTTCTGCTGGTAGGTTCGGTCGACTGAGGAGGTGAGTTCGGATGATTGGACTATTTTTGGTGAGTTCAGTTGACTGAACCTGGGGGTTCGGTCGACTGAACTCAAGCGGTGCACGTTTTTCGAGGGGCTTCAGTCGACTGAAGTGCTCTCTTCAGTCGACTGAACAGTGTTTTTGGGGTGTCTATATGTATTCCAGCCCTTGGAATGTTTGGAAAAGCTTAGTTCTTTCCATTCTCTCTACCTTCTCTCTACATTTTTAACCCGCCCGAGCCTAGTTTTCAACGATTAGCTTGTGGATCCCTGCTATTCACGCTGCTAGCTTCGCGCTCATCTAGTCTGATTCTCGTTTCGATAAGACCTAATTTTTGAGGCGTCGGGTTTTGACCCAACGAGGTAGGATTCTAGACCCTATTGCTGTATTAGGGTGTTATATGTAATTGTAATCTTTTTCACCGATAGAAAATGCATGAAATGCCATTTTTATGTTTAAACCTTGTTTTTTCGGGTAAAAAGTATGTTTTTCGCTTTTCTTGGTTTAATACATCATATGACAATGTGATTTTTATGGTTTTCAAAGGGTGTTTTTGAAAACGGTGGTATTTGTTGGAAAACGGAGGATTTTGATGGAAATCTCAACATTTTATGTTTTGGAGGTTTGGAGCTCGCCTTCGGGGTTGAGTCTCAGGTTTTGAAACGTTTTGTGAAAAATAGGAAAAAACATTTTGAAAATGTTTTGTTTGATCTCCATGCTGATGGATGGATATTTATACATATATAATGTACTGTTTTGAGGAAATGTCTTCGTAGTTGAGTTACGGTACTATTTTTAGAAGATTATCTAGATGTACCGGGATGACGTGTATTTGGCACGAGTTACCCCCGGTGTAAGTCCAAAAACGTGCGCAACGTAGGTACTCAGGTCCTTCGGGTTAGTCCCCGTAAACTGAGGCGGATGGGTGGTTAATTCCCTCGGGTGTCGTGCCCATAAATTAAGTGGTTCATTATGGTGCTTCGTATAGAACTTACATTTATCTAACTGGTCCCATGATGTATGGGGATTGGATAAAGGGGCAGGAATCTGTAGTTGCTACCTCTGTCCCCTTGTGAAGAAGTCGGTACATAGTGTGAAACCCTGACCCGTTTTCTTTTTTCGGCATTTTCGGACACGCATTGCGTGTTTTGTTGAAGCATGTTTTTATTGCTTTTGATGCATGTTTGAGGGTAGATATACATGCGGGGAAGGTTTTCGGGGCCGTGGGCCGCTGTGGCACGAATCTCGAAAATTTTCATAAAAAAGATATTTTGAAAGCCTATAAATATCTGGAGTTAGATATTTCATAAAGATATTTCCTGAAACTTAACTCCTAAGATTCATATTTTCTCTCTACCTTCTCTCTAAGTTCTCGGGGGCTTGGGGCTCAATTTTCAACGATCAGACTACGGATTCTTGGTATCGGCATCGAGGGGTACACAACCATCCGGTCAGATTTTGATTCTGGCGAAGCTCAATTTTGCACATGGTTCGAGGCGTTGAGTTTTTAACTCACCGAGGTAGGATTCTAGACCTGTATGTTGTATAAGGGTGCTATGGGTAATCGGTGTCTTTTTAGCGGTTAGATCTCCGTAGATCTGACTTTGTATCAAAATGGGTTTTTGGGCTTAAAACTAGTTTTTTGTCGATTTCGTGGATGGAATCGGGCGTAGGGAGTTTCTTTGGAGGTCTCGGTGTTAGGCCTAGATGTGTGGGTGTTC